>OV839567.1:130539808-130613781 GCA_929447395.1 Epistrophe grossulariae
ATTATATTTTAGAATCTTTCGTATTTTTGGTTTGGATTTTTAAATAATTTTTTATTATTACACTATAAGTGATGCTAAGTTAAATCGGAGTTTGTGGGATTGTGTCAGTTTATTTTTTGATCAAAACCATAAACCAAATTTAGAATCTTCAAACTGCAATTTTCTATCCAAATATAAATTACGTAATTGTATTATTAGTTTTTTCTCATTATGTAAATTTTTTTACCAACTATAAAAAGAAAAGGCAACCAAATTGTTTTCAAGACGATCTTTTTTTTTGCCTTAAAACCTTTTATTTTTGATAGAAATAGTAATAATTTTAAATGAGTGAAATTCTTAAAGCGCTGTGAGGGAGGGGGAACGCAAGTCTTATAACTTTGGCACCACAAAATAATAATATATTTTTGGATAGGGACAAAATACCAGTTTTTTCAAGGAAAGAGAAGGGGGCTATTTCAAAATAAACGCTTGGGAGGTAATAAAAAGACATAAACAATAAAATGAAAAATTAAAAAAAAAAATTAATTAAAATAGCTTTTAACGACCTTTAAACCTACAACAATTTGCTGTTTCGTACCGGCGATCTCACTTGGACTCATCTCTCACAGCCTTGTCAATACGCAATTTTTTGTTAAGATCAGTTCATCACATACATATGATTTAATGCAAATATCTGGTGTGAACTATACCCAACAAGACTAGAATTCCTAATCATTAAATTGGAAGTTTTTGTTTTTGGCTTTTGCCCGGGCCCATGGCAATGTTTATATAATAATACAAATTCTATATACTACTGAATAACATCAGCCAAGTAGAAGACTTAGCAGTATTTTAGTAGTATATAGAATTTGTATTATTAAAAAAACCGTCTTAAAGAAAAACTATTTAAAAACAAAGGCAACACTTGCAGTAAAGTACTAGATTGTGTTTTGAAAGCCGGAAGTCTGTTCTTTTAGAAAAATATTATTTTGTCCAAAAATATTTCCAAATAAACAAAATCAATTTGTGTCTATTAAAATTGTTTAAGATGTACCACCTATAGAACCGACTTTATTTAAAACGGTTAAACTGATATTCATCACTTTTTTCATATAGAAGATTTTTGCAAAAATATATTTTGCATTTAAGACAACAAATTTTTTTTTGAAAGCTCAAATTTTGAGATCAATTATTTTTCCGAAAGTTGATACTTAAGGGTTTATAAGACTTTCTAAAAGATTCAAATATTTATTTTAATCGTAATTCTCCCTTTATACGCTATGGAGTTAATTTTTTATTTCTTGAATTTAATCATTTTGGTACCAAAATAATTTTCTCAAAACGACCACATACAAATTTTCAATGATAAAGGTAATAATATTTTAAATCAATACTTGCAAAAAATTTGATCAAAATCAGTAGAAATATTTTTGAGAAAATCAATAATTATTTTATTATTTTTCGAAATTTTTTTTTACAAAGTTTTTTTTTTTGGAGGAAGCTAAAGCTAACTTGTAATAGCTTTTACTTAGTAGCTTCGGCTAGATAGTTATAGCTTAAGCTTTGTATTTTTTTTAATTGAATAAAAAAAGAAACGGTAGAAAATTCTAGCTTCAGCTTCGGAATTTAAGAATTCTTTTGTTTATTCACATGTTTCAACTTAGGAAGCTCTATATTTAGAACTGTTTTATTTAGACCGACGAATCGCAAAGCAATTGGGTTTAGGATTATTTTTGCCAAAACGTTTTATGTGCAAGTATTTGTGTATCATACAATTTTTTTTTATCATATCGTCTGTTAGTTTTCTGTGTCTGTACGTCCAAACTAAACGGGTGGCCCAAATTACTTCGAATTCGTTTTACATTTTTTAAAGGAGAAATTCATTTTTGTGTGTGCTATAGTTCAACTAGGCTGGGTAGCTCCAATACAACGATTTTAATATTTTATAAAAATTCCGCCAAAAGTTTCCCTTTAATGATTTTAATTAATCTTCGTAGGTACATGTAACTTCAACTTTAGCATTTTAAATAAAACTGAGTTTCAGGTTAGTGGCAAAAAAATCACATAAGGGAAATATAATGTTGATTTTTTTTTTGAGAGAACAGTCTTAACTTTGGGTTATTCCCTTACATTAAATGAAGTATAATGCGTATATAATTGATCATTTCACACCACAACTACAACTTAAAAAAACCCTGAAAATTAAACCTAGTCAAAACATTCTAGACAGAGTTGAAAGAATCTTAAAATTTGTGTATAGCTTTTACTATAATAATCTAGTTTAAGCTATTTTTATTCACACAAATTGAAGCTTAGGCTGGAAAAACAAGCTGAAACTGAATGAATTTAGTGTTGGCTTTTTCAAAATAGTTATTACTAGAATACAAATTGTACGGCAGGAACTGTTCTTTTTGGTATCAAAAAATGAAAAAAAAAAACTTGGGTTTACCCATAAGTACATACGGAGCCAAACCTCAAAATTTCAATACCAACTTGAATTTGTGCACGCGTTTACAAAGTTGAGTTGCTTTAAAACTTGAATTCCGAACCTTATATGCAATTTCAATGAATGAATAATAAATTTCTTTATAAATTTTCTGTGAGGCATTTTTGCTTTTCCTCTGCTTGACCACCGCGGGTATCGGATAGTTTTTTTAAAGCAATTTATAGCTAAGCATGTTTCTGAGGAATAGCCCAGCGCTTCGGACAACAATTAAGAAAAACGAAAAAAGTACAGAGAAGTATTGTTATAGAAGTAGACGGATATGTTACCCTTTTTGTCGATTTGAAATTATTGTACTGATTTTGCCACCCTAGGCAATTGCACGTTTTGCCTGAAGGTAGGTTCGGCACCCAGTACATATATACCTACCTACCTACATATCGCTCACTGCCTGCAATAATGGCACAACTAATTTTTTTCAGTTTCGAGATATAAGCGATTTAAAATCATGTCTTTTTGCAATTGGATATCTGTTCTTACACAAATTTTGCAATCCTGACACGGATTTGCTATTTTGATGTTATAAGCATTACTTACTTATAACTTCTTTGCGGGATTCAAAAGTATCCAGCGTCCGAAAACCCTAACGATTAAGCGAACACTGAGAGAAGTGCCGGTATAGATTATAATGTAGAAGCACAAAAGCTTCGTAAATGAAAAGACGTATCAATGTGTCGATATTGCAGAAATGTAAATTGGCTTAATTTTTATCATAACTGCCCCTACAGTTCAAATTTTAAGTTTCTTGAGTTGTACCATTATTGCAGGCAGTGAACGATATATGGGTGGTTCTCAGCCAACTGTGATTCTTTGTGTCCAGGGCTTTATTTGTAACTTAATATAAAGTTTTCTTATGAATTTCTGGTTCAAATTGTGGAAATAAATTTGTACTACAATTTACATTACAGATTGTTTACAAATTTGCTACCCTTTCCCCATGAATTGAAAAATTATACGCAAAATGTCAGTACCGTGCCATGTCCCATCCTTGTTTTTCCAATTAAATTTACTATTTTCTGTTAAAATACATCGTTGAATAAAAATGTTGTTCACAGAGAAGTTTGAGTACAATAGTTGCTTGATTAAATTTTGTCAATATCAAGTCAAAATATTTGCTCTCGAATTAATTAATAATAATTGAATGGTGTCCCCAGATTTCATTTTATTTTTGAATTCGAAAGACTGAACCGCCATTTTGTTATTAGTTTGATGGGATATGTGTGGTACCGTTTGAAAGAGGAACTATTTATTTATTGTTAACAAAGGTCAATTTATTTTACTAACTTAATTTCGCTGTAAGAGTGAAGTATTTTTATTCTGAAATCGTGTGTCACAAATTACCTGTCAGTACCGTGGTAGTGTTATCCAAGCGTGTTTTGAAATTTGAATAAAACTTTACCTTTCAAAGTTGAAATCGTCGAAACGTAAGAGAGAATTTAGAAACTCACCAAAAATATTGTCAAAAAAGAGTTAGAACGTATAAAAATTCAAAAATAAAAAATCAGTATCAGCACCTTGTCTTCGAGATTTAGTACTTTTTACGGTATTTTTTGTTCCTTAAAAGTTGTAGTAAAAAGCTCTTACAGATTTAATACCATGCCTATTTAAAGACAGATAAAAAACAAAAATTTAATTTTCAATGACTTTTAATTTTAGCAAAATTTTTATTTATTTAAAAAATCACAGTTGGCAGAGAATCACCCATATATCACTAATAAAAATATTTAATTTGGTATTTAGTCTTCATATGCTCTTATAACTTAAGTGGAATAATAAAACCCATAGGTATAGTTAAATGAATGTACAACAAGAACATTTTTTATTATAAAATCCTTTTTAGGGTAAATCGAGCGAAAGATTATTTTATGCTTTAAAACCTTAGAAATACTATACCTAATCCAAAATGCAGTATGTATACTAAATAATGCTCTTAACCCTAAACAAAATCTTTTATGTAGCTGTGGTTCAGGGTGTTTGGTAAAAGTGACTTATTTTTTTTTATTTAAAAAAATGTAAAAATTAAATTATAGTTGATAATTATTTGGATTTATTCACACTATGTCACGCATTGTATTTAACATATGCAATATACATATGCATTGTATTTATATCAAACCAATAATACCTGACACCTTCAATGCTTGCTTTACCTCTTAATAGCCTTGAGCCATAAGAACCAGTACGTGCGATCCAATTGTGCCATTTTATTTACCCCCTCCGAACCGATACTTATCCTATATAAAACAAGAATATATAAGAACGTGTTGATCACGTACATATAAACAGCTATAAAATTATTATTGTCTATATTCATTATATTCCTTCTCTTTGTTTCAAAATGCTTATAAAATAAATTACGCTTAAGGAAAAAGGTTTAAACACTGTAAGTTATACTTATATTATATATATATATTCCCTAAAGTGACTGAACCCCGTCCTCATTGTTGTCGTTAAAATTAACGTTCCTCTAGAGAAATTGCTAAGTACCTGCTACCTGACTATCAAGGTTCACTCTTGAGTACCATCCCCGTGTCTTTATAACATCTTCAATGAAGAAACGAGGTCGAAAAGGTGTAAAAGTTACACACAACACTTCATTGTAGCTTGCAGATTGCCAGTTTCATAATTTTGCGCTAAAACTTGTCGAAGAAGCAGTTAGCTGTTTTGGTGCGGTGCGGTTGGGATGGTTTAACTCCCTTAACAACCCGCTGCATCAGCCCGCTACCCCTCTACCCAACAACACACGTTTGCTTATGCCATGCCATATCAAAAGGCATTTAGGTTTTAGAGCTGGAATTGGGGTGCCAAATGAATATGGGAGAGGTGGCTGTTGTTGGGCGCAATTACGCTAAACGAAATAAAAACAGAATTTTACTGAGAGGCACCAAAATATATATACCTACTGCCACCGACCGACCGACCGCCCGCCCGCATCAACTATATCAGTATAGGTATACGCGCTGCCCCACAGTTAGTCACTGCAAACCCCAGGGTTTGTTAATGTTAAAAGCCAAAACAACAGCAAAACCAACTAGGCTGAGTATTTTTCAACTAAGGCCAGCTAACAGCCAAGGTGTGTACGTTTTAATTAAAAGTGATACATGAGGAAATAATCATAATTTTAATTAAGTAATGGTAAATAGACGGTTTTGAATGTTTTCAGCACGCTTTTTTTTTTTGAGTTGTGCTTGCTATTTGTGCTGAGATGCTATTTTCCTTGGAGTGTTACACACTTTGTTAGCGGTAATTATAAGTTCATATACATAAGTATATTATAAATGTACGAACATCAACTCAACTCAACCCTACCTTACGTTTTTTTTTTCTCCCATAATAGAGTCGAAATCTTTTAAGCAGAATGAAGTCCTTCAAACATAACTTTTTATGGTTTTACCTCGAAAATTCTAACGACACTTCTGATGTGCGCTTAGTGGATATGAAAATTTAAGTTTTTTTTTTTCTATTCGCCTTAAAACATGAGGGAGGAATTTGTAGCTGGTTAGATTTTTATTTTTCCATCAGGTGCAATGTTCGTGAAATGAGGTGCGGTATTAGTAGTGTTTGCATAGTCGATGTAACAACTATGGAACATGAGAAAAAATTAATTCCCAGTGGAGTAATATAAATAGATAGCTAGGTATAAAAGTTTAAAAATTTTATTAAAAAAACAAAAACAAACTTTTTCTTTTTGTACAAAAATATACGAATTTAATAAAAGTATACTTTACTTTTATCGCATCTATTTTGTTTGTTTTCTTTTTAGAAACTAAACTTTCATAATTATTTGAGGTTGTAATGAAATATGATTTCATGACAAAAAGACAAGAAAGGTGGGATTCAAAATCCCCTCTGATACCTTTATACGTGGAAATGAGTATAAATATACATATATGTACCTACAGTCTTTAACATTTGAATAGCCTCACACTTTAACTTTCTTACATTCAACTGTTTTTGATACTTTTTTGTTTTGTACATAAGAAAATTTATATTTAAAAACAAGGTAAGAACACGGTCTTTGAGATTAAGACATTTTTTTAACAAATTTCTTAAAGTTAACTAAATTTTCTGTGCTTGTTTGTTTGCAGTCACTAAAACCATTATTTTTTTTGTAACATTTGAATAGCCTCAATTGTTTTCATTCCACATTGTTATAGCTATAATTTAGCAGCGTAGGTCTCGAAAAGTTAGCAGGAAGTGATAAAACAGTTATGTTTTGTGATTTTTTCAATTTTAAAGTTTAAATGGGGAGACAAAATTCATTAACGGCTATAGAGATTGCCAAAACAGAGGCATATCGGAATCAAGGACTGACGGAACGTTTTATTGGTCAGGAAATTGAAAATTGAAAGTCTGAAATTGAAGCTATGAGTTTCAATATCAACTCACATTCTCTCAGATCAGTACCTCTTTTCCACCAAGATCCTCATATAACTGATTACGGCAGGAATGAACCCATTACTAGAATGCTGAGGGAAGTAAATTCAAATAACGGGTGGCGCACCAATTGTGCTACAATAAGAAATTCAAATAACTTTTTTTTTAATCGATGTATTTCATTTATTTTTTTTTTATTGGTTAGAAAATTAAATTTTATTTTAAATAGTAAGTTGTTTTTAAAGATTATAGACCGCAAATGACCTCCACGCTGTCCCACGCATATGCGGCACCTGGTCAAAAAATTATTCATTGCGGCCTGAAGAGTTGAAGTTGGGATCGCCTCAATTATTGTCGTTATGGACTGCTTTAATTCAGTTAAATTCCTGGGCTTCGTTTTATACACCTCTTGCTTGACATAACCCCATAAAAAGAAGTCTGGTGCAGTCAGGTCAGGTGACCTTGGAGGCCAGCGAAGAGTGGAGTTCCTAGAAATTAATTTGTTTGCGAATTTTTTGTTTAGCTCCGCCATAACTGGTCTGGCTATATGTGCAGTTGCTCCATCTTGCTGAAACCAAACGCTGTTGAATGGTATACGTCTTCGGCGCAGTTCTGGGTAAAAAAAACTCCTTCAACATCTTTAAATAACGGTCTCCATTGACAGTAACGGTTACACCGTTTTCTTCAAAGAAGTACGGCCCGACAATACACCTTGATGAAACTGCGCACCACACAGTGACTCGTTCTGGGTGCAGTTCCGTCTCATGGAGCATTTCTGGATTAGACTCATTCCATATACGGCAATTTTGCTTGTTTACATTGCCGTTAAGATCAAAATGGGCCTCATCAGACATGAACAAACAATTGATCAATGTGTTGTCTTCTTCGGCCATTGATATCATTTTTTGGCAAAATTTCAGGCGAACAGGCAAATCCTGAGGGTTTAACTTGCTAGTAATTTGGACTTTGTACGGAAACAAGTTTAAATCGTCATGAAGTATCCGTTGTAATGAGCGTCTACTAATTCCAATTTGCCCCGATAAGTTTCGGGTCGAAACGTTCGGATTGGCCTGTATTGCAGATGCTACTGCTGCGATTGTATCCTGAACCCGAACATTGGCATTTCGATGGTACGGCCTTCGTGCGATGCTTCCAGATTCGGCAAACATGTTTACAAACCTCATAATGGTCCATCTACTCGGGGGATTACCGCCAAACTCCCGCCTAAATTCCCTTTGGACGGAAATGACGGACTGCAAAGCATGGTACCGTTGCACTATCCAAATTCTTTTCTCCGTATCCCAAGCATCCATTTTTATAAATCTAAATAGTAACCTACAAAATAAAAAAAAAATAAGCCGATTACTCACACAGAAAAAAAGTTATTACGTTTTATTTTTGTAGCACGATTCGTGCGCCACCCTGTACATACACGGTTAAATTCTGGTGTATTTTTTAATACAGCTCTTATATGACAACCGTATGCAATACAGCAAATATTACATTTTAATACAAGGAAAATATTAAAAAAAAAATCTAATCAATTCTTATTACATTCTAATATTTTTGTATAAAAATATCATTTGTAATACAAAAAAGAGTCGATCTTAACCCAAAAGAATAAAACATATCCCGTGGAGAGAGGGAAAATTTCTCTCTCAGTTTCCATTTCAAATATGAGAATTCTTCTGACCATTTTTGAATACATTCTAATACCTCCTCGCCCTTTTTTTGCTTCGATGCTCTTTTTTGTCAGCCATATTGAATATGAACATTTTGAACAGACTGCGTCACTTTTTAATACACCCAAGATTAAAATTTATTAATATTGTATTAAAAAGCAAGAATAATAAAAATAAAAAAATTTAAATATGCATTATTTTGAAGGCGCTTTGCAGTTTTTCGAGGCACAATATGTTAATTAGTAGACAAAATTTCAATCGCAATAAGATTTTCATTTGTGAAACACGATGGAGAAAAAAATGTTATTATTATAATAAAAATAATAAGAATATTTTTTTTTTTTTTTTTTTTTTTTTTTAGCCAGGCCCTTGGCTAAAAACAAAACAAAAACTTCCAATTTAATGATTAGGAATTCTAGTCTTGTTGAATATAGTTCACACTAGGTATTCGTCAAGAAATCTATGTAAGATGAACTGAACTAAGCAAAAATTGCGTATTGACAAAGGCCCTCACTATAGTCAACTGATGAGTACAAGTGAGATCGCCGGGACGAAACGCCAATTTTTGTAGGACTTAAAGGCCGTTAAAAGCTATTTCGAATCAATAATTCAACAAAATCCATTAAAATAGTGCTAAGTCTTCTAATTGGCTGATGTATTTCAGTAGTAAAGTATATAGAATTTGTATTATTAAAAAAAAACCTTCTAATAACAATAATTATTCCCAAATGGAAATAAATTGACATACAAAGATAAATAGGTACTCTTGCAAAAATACACATTCATTATTATAGCTATTACGAATTACGAGTATGTATTCATAATATTTTCTGTGTTGCATTAATTCTCAAGAGAAATTTCCTTTGGAGAGAAAATTTTTTTGTGAGAAATTTCCCCAATTTATTTCCTCTCTTTTTCTAATAAAGCTCTATTATAAAATGTAATAATTTTTGTATTAAAAGTAAAAATGTAATATTTGCGATGTATTAAACTTTAATACATTTTTGGTGTTATCATATACATATGTAACCCAAAATATATTAAAAAGTACACCAACATTTTTAACCGTGTACATATTTGACTATCGGCACAGGTTTTATTTAATAATTAATAATAAAATTAATAAAATTATTACTAAAATTCTATCGTTTTACAGAGAAACTGAAACTGTTATTCAATTAACAATTTTTGCATGCTATTTTTTCTTATTTTATTTTTGTTTACTTTTACTTTTTTTACATTTTTAAAATTTTTGTTTTTTTTTTTTGACTTTTAAATTTTAAATTTACAATTTTGTTTTAATTTTTACTTCATAAATTTAACTTTTTTTAAAAATTTTTTTACTGCTCAGCTTGTCTTCCAAAAAAGACCAAACTTTTCTTGTAATTTTTAAGAAGTTTGTGGAATTTCTCCTAAAAGTTTTCTGACTTTTTTGTTACTCTTAGAAATGGAAAAAGGATCTAAAAAAATTGTTTGGAAAAAAACCAAAAAAACAATTATTTTTTATTTCTTTTCCTTTTGGAAATTAGGCATTTCGTATTCCCATTTCAGTTTAAAAATTTTTGTTTATATATTAATTTTTATTTTTTTCTATATATTTTTTCCATATATTATATTTTTGTAGGACTATAAAGGCCGTTAAAAACCCCTTTACTGCTCATTCAGGTGTTCCTCAAGGAAGTCATCTGGGATCATTTTTCTTCATTCTCGCTATAAATGATGTCATGTATAATGTATACGTTCAAGTAAAATTCTGATTTTTGCTGGTGATATATGAAGATTTTAAAAACAATAAAGATTTACCATGACCATTTTCTTCTTCAGGCTATTATTGAAAGCTTTACTGTTTGGTGTGGGAAAAACGAGATTTTAAACCTTCCAAATGCCAAACAATTAAGTACGTTCTCAAGAAAACGTGCCACTAGTGCTTTTGAATATTCTTTTTCGCAGCACAAACTCGGTCGTGTCTCAAGCTTTAGGGATTTAGGTTTTCACTTCAGCTCCTCTAATTTAGAATTCACCGAACACATAAACTACTACAATGCTTGGGTTGGTAAAACGTTGGGCAAAAGACTTTACCACCCGTTTATGTTACCCTTTCCTTATACAATAGTTATGTAACGACCTCATCTTGAGTACGCCTCACAAGTATGGGCTCTCTTTGATAAAATTCATAAACGGAAGTAAGTATTTGTTTTATTTTTGCACAAAAACTGAGGCTGCACATTAATGAAGGAAAAACAAAGTATTTGGTGCTTTCATGAGGTAGGAGAATAGTTTTTGTCCAACAATTGGGGGAATAGATTGGATGCATTTGAAAAGGATTATTGTTCAAATCCAACCAAGTCCTCTCAAGCCCATCAAGGCTTCTTAGGTTCAGATTCTTACTTAAATTTCTAAGCTACTGCTGTAGAAAAATATGGTCTTACCAGTAGTAGTATAGGCTTGCGTAAAATTTCTGGTGACCTATGTGGAAAGGCTTTTCGAGTGATTCACAAAATGAATATGCAATATAATACCTCGAAGTGGGTAACATTTATTAAAATAGATCTAACTAGACTCAATAGGCAATAGACCTAGCTACGATCCGATATTAGTGAGAAGACCGGGCTCAAAAAAATACTTTTTAGCGTATGTAATGGTAGACTACAAATTAAATTAAAAAATGGTATAAACTGGGATGCATGAAGCCTTGACGTGCGCAACATGGATCATTGGTCTCCAAATCAGGTTTGAAGTATAGAGAAACTTGATGTAGGGCTGGACCTGATAGATATTCTCTATGGTACTTTATAAATCTGAGACTCAATCAGTTTCACGTTGCATTGATGCTGCAATGGTATGAATGAATGTATGTACATTGTACATAGCTTGAAATATTTTAAATCAGAATCAATAAATTACAACTCTATATAAAAGATTTATGTACCTACACTTATGTACGTATGTGTATGTGCTTTAAACTCTTGGAATATTTTATATATGATTTACAGCTGAAAAGGATGTAAGCAAAAATAATTTGTTTAATTTAATTTTTTCAAAAAAATTTAAGCAAAATGCCGTCGTACTTCACTTTCCCATAAAATAAGTCATAGGAATTTCCTCTGAAAATTGGATATTATAGTAATTCTTGTTGTTTTTTTTTCAACTTCCCTTAACGACAGAAAATCACAGTGAACTTAATGTGAGTTATTGTATTCAAATAACCTTCTAGTGTTTAATGTAGCGCAAAATAAGTTAAATAATTCATGTTGGATAATTTATTACACTCACGCATATAAAAAGGGTTAAAAGCAATGTTGGCCAGCAGCAGTATAGCAACAGCAGCAGCAGCAAAAGCAGCGCTAGTTGCGATATAATGCTATACATATATACACACAGGGTGATGCACACAGGGTGAACGTATAAATTCCGCATTATGTGATTATGGCACCCAATTGCCATTCCTGTGCTTGCAAATTTATATGGAAGCAGCTAGCAGATAGTGTGATTATTGGAGAGAAAACTACTTGCTTGCTCCATGGGATAGCTGCGCAAAAAAAAAAATAAATAAGTGCTGGAGCAGCACCAAACATACATACATTTTATGTAGTGCTGATGCCTTAACACACATTTTTGGTATATTATTAAATCGAAAATCGAATACATTTTTCAATTTTACTCCTTTGATTTTTTTTTTTAGCTTGTGTTGCTTTCAAAAAGAATTTGGCATTGGGAAAGTTATTTGCATACAATTACTTTAAATTTCAGGCATAAGCTGAATTTTATTTTAAGCGTCCTTATATGTAGGTATTTATTTTTTTTTTTGCAAAAATGATTTGTGAGAGGTCAAAAATAAATTAAATAATTTGAAGTCAGTGTGGAATTGGTTTTTTTGTGAGGTATTTTGGTTAAAAGCTTCAGTTATAATTACCATATATACATTAACCACATTCGAATATTCTATATGTCAACGAAAAAACAATTTAAATAGTGAATAAATGGAAAAACTGGCAGGGAAAACTCTCATTAAATATTTATAGATAGCTCCCCCTAAGGAGGACAAATTTTCTTTCCCATAACTTTTTTGTTTGTCTGTACCAGTAGGGTAATTTAAAGCAACATATTTCTCGAAATACAACCTCGACCGGGCTAAATTATTAAGCTTAGATTGAAACCAAATGATTAAGACGAACAAATTAAAAGTTGAAACTAGGTGAGAAATAACTTCACCAATTCTTAGGCTTAATTATTTCCCACTCAACGTAAAAAAATAACTTCACTTGAAAAAAGTGGTTTTCGTTCCCACTGAGTGGGAACTAAGTCCCTCTGTGGACTTGGTACCCGTGGACCTAGTTCCCTTTACCAAAAATATAAGCGTCTGGCAGGAAAAAATCGCAAAGGATCTGGGAATTCAAATTACGTCTAGTTATGCGCAAAACGCATTTTAATGACCAAGAACCTGTACTTAAATTTATTTGTCGTTTAAACAATATTTTCAAATGAACGCTAAAACCGGGATGTAGAAAAACTCTTATCATATTGTACAGAGTGTATAATCTGTAAAATTTTAATACATACTAAATCCTAACGGTTTTTTGAGTTACCGTTTTTTTTTATTTAGAAAAACCTCTGCTTTGATTTAATTTTTGTATCACCCTGTCCAAAATTGATTTTTATTTTTTACCATTTTTTTTTTTGTTAACATTTTATAACCTTCACCATGTAGTTACAATTGTATAAATCGATAGCCCTAATTGGTGCCCAAAATTTGAAAAAAAAAATTTCTTTTGTGCTTTTTCGGTCAATTTATTGAATTATGTTAAAGTTTTTCCCGACTTTTCGCTGGATTTCTCAGCATCTTCAGGGACGTTTTTTTATTTATATGTAAAATAAACATTTTTTAAATTTATTGTTATTGTTGGTATTGTGTTGAACCTACACAGTTTTTTGTTATTGCATTTTTAATTTCGAAAATTGCATCTTACCCAACATTTAAAATTTTAAAATGAAGACAGTTTTAATAAATAATAATTGACGTTATGTTATGTAGAATTTAGAATTTAGAATTATATTATTATTTTTTAATTTTAAAATTTAAATATAAAATAAATAAAATAAAGAAGGCGAAAAACTTACAAAATTTCCGGGAACATAATTTAAAAAAAATTCATTTATCCACTTTCAAGATACATTATTATTTTTCAAAACAATTTTTTTTTTGTAAAATACAAATAAATTAGTAAATCAAAGAATTTCGATCCAAATAAACTGATCATATTCGCGGGATATTTTTCCGTTCCGCTGTGGATTTTAATTCCTTTTTCTTGTGGGTTATTCAATTCACAGAACAAATGGAAATAAAACGTATTCAATAAATAAATAAAAGAAAAAATGGGTTTTTGACTTTTTCAACAGTTTTCTTGGTCAACATATTATTTTTGACCTGCATATTTTTGACATATCCTTTCTCGGTGCTCCCACTCAATAGTTTTCTTGGAAAACAGTTCCGATAGAAATTTAAGTTATTATTTCATAACATTAAACTTATTGCAAGCCAAGTATCCAGAAAACTGTTGACATAGGCGCCTGCCTATGACAACTGATCATACCTTACACGGAGAAATGGGTTTCATGAGTGGAACAAAGGACCAAAGAGGTTATTTAAAATCCTTGGAGTATGCGAGGCGGGCCACCCAAGGAACTGTCATCCATAAAAAAAATTGGGAAGGTCAAAAATCGATTAAATTTAGAATCATTCCAATAATATTTTAAAGCAAACTATTTGGATTATTAAATCTTACTTAAAGTATATGGGTTTTCATGCCAACGAAGAGCTCGTCAGGAGAACCGGCCAGGAACCTATCGACTCTATTATACGACGTCGAAAGTGGCAGTGGATTGGACATACGCTTCGAAAAGGCAACGACTGTATTGCAACGCAAGCAATGCAGTGGAATCCGCTCACACAAGAAGGTCGAAGAGCTGGGCGGCCGAGAAGCACATGGCGTACAACAGTTGAGGAGGAATCAGCGCAACTAGGCAAGAGTTGGAGGGAGCTGAAACACATTTCTGGAAACCGCACGCGATGGCGCGTAGGCGTAGTTGAGACCCTATGCCCCTCTAGGGGTCCCCCACGGACTTAACAGGTCTGAGGACCTAAGTAAGTAGCAAGTAAAAATAATAACGTCGTGACATGCAGAAAGGGGTTTCAAAAAAATTCAATTACCCGTTTTCTTATCTATGACAATTTAAAAAAAAAGTTGTAAAATATGTCATTCGTCTCGAATATCTCGAAAACAAGAAATGCAAATGACTTCAGCTTAATTGTATTCAACACATAATGCTGTTATGTAGAATTTTAAAGAATTAAAAAGAAACAACCAGGAAGTTTTTTTTTTAAAGCAATAAACATGCAAAAATTTGTAGAGAATCATTTTTCGGCTCGAAAATCTTGAGAACAAACAATGATATTGACTTCGGGCTAATTTTATTCTATACATGATGCCATATTTAATTACTGATATGATTAAAAAAAAATCCAATTGACATTTTTTTTAAACAAACAAAATAAACTACAGGAAAAATACTAAAAATTTGACAATGACAGATTTCGACGCCGGTATAATTTTATACTAAGCCCATGACGTTCTTGACAACAGCTAATAAAGTTTGTAAGAACATTCAATTTGTTTCGAATATCTCCAGGGCAGACGGCCCATTTTTGGCCTTCACTCGATTGTATATTGAACACCCTGATAAGGTCTTTGAAGATCTTGAATTTTGAATTTTCTTATAACGTTGCGTCTCTATAGTTTCCAAGGGCACCAATGAGAAGTAACCAGTGTGGGTCGCGACCAGCCTCTTTTCCTTTTTTGTGATGAGTGTTACTGACACTCCAAAAAGCAAAAATAGTCCGTGGATGTTATTTTCTTTAATTTTGGTAAATATCGGCTACGGGCTTTATTTCCGAGTTGCATCATCTATTACAACTTATAAAATTTTTCACAAACTAGGTACCTACAAAGTAAAAATCAAGGTTACAAGAAGAAGAAAAACATTTTAAGACTCATTAGTAATCAAAATATTGATTCGGAATTTCGATGTATCAAAATCTCCTGCTTCCAACTAACAAAACATCACAAAACAAAAACTAATCAAATATTCAAAAAGTTCACAAAAAAATAACAAAAAAACCACCCGGCTCTACTTTAAAATTTTTTCTTATTATCGAGATAGGGAAAGTCTACTTTCAAGGTTGTCACAATTTTTGCTTCTTTCTTTTTCTTTTCGTCAAACAACCACCAAACAGGTGTTCTTGTTAATAGCAAATCCATTTGGGATCATAGGGCATTTTGTTCTGATTATTATTAATCAATTCGCTGAGAGCCCTCACTCTCCCCAAAGTGGGGTTGTACTATACCCAACCCAACCCAACCCAACCCAACCCATACCTATAGATATATTGAAAACTCTCAATCATTCATTCAGTTCTGTTTCTGTAGAACATCCACATTCTACAATGCTTCCAAAGAATCCATATCTATCAGTGATGGTTGATTAAAAAGTGATTGAAAGTGATACCTAGATATATATAATACCATCGATGACGACGACGAAAGGCCTAAAGAATGTTGTGTATCATTGTCGTCATTCGAAATTCCGATTGTGTTTATATACATATGTATGTATGTATATATGTGCGTCTAGTTTTTATTGGTTGCTCAAGCCCCTGTTACTGACTAGCTGATTTTGCTCGGCTCCTGCCATTAGAGAGATGACAAAAGAGGAAAAGCTATAAACTTTTCGTTTTCCTTCAATGCACAACGGGATTGGGGATGCTGGCTGTTTGGTGTTGGTATTGGTATTGGTATATTTTTGTTTTGGGTTGCCTAAATCTTCTTATGCCTGGACAGGAATTCGGAACTCATTTTTATTGCTGGCACAAGGTGGCCTCCCAAATGTTTTGTTAGTTTCCCGTTGTATCTCATTCATAATTGATTGAAAGAAGGTCAAGTAGGAATTTGAGAAGGATACTGAAATTGAATGGTTGGATTGTTTTTCGGTGGCCGGAACGGAGAAGAATAAGCAGAAAATGGCTAGTGTTACCAATTTATATTTTTTGTTTTTTTTTCAAATATATGCAATGCAATTAACGTGATTGGTATGTAGGTAGAATGATTTTAATTATATAAAACTTTTTCTGTTTCTAAGTATAAGACATTCTAGAGTTAAATCAACCAACCATCTTTTCATTCTTCTATAGGACATTTTGCAGTTCTAGATAATCCAAATCCTTTGCATATCGAAATCTTTTAGTTTCTAAACGCTTTAAGGATGTTACACTTGATTTATGCCAAAAATTTCCTTACTACTCATTTTTTGCCACATCTATAAAATAGCTCTCATCCAGATAACACTTTATTTTTTTAATTTTATGGAAATGCTAAATGCACCATTAGGAGGTATCTATACCTCCTCGTGTTCCACACTCACCTAAAAGGTTTAAACCCTGAAATACCGGCTGAAACTTCAAAAATGTCTCGATGATCTCCCTCTTCGAGATTACTCGCGTATAACTTCGAGAAGGGTCCTTGTCAAGGCAGTTTCGGTTTCTGGAACTGACACCTCTCGTTTTTGGTACTCAAGATCTGGGTCAGATGCGAGCTAATTCGATTAAATTCATCGATAATTCTATTTAAGTCCTGGCGTAGGGGATGCCATCTACTGCAATCGTAGACAGTGTGGTACTGGCAGGATGGACTTCTTGTTTTTTTTCCATCTAATGCAGGTCGGCGTTGAAGTATCCATGTCCGGCAAAGAACTGACTCACTTGGCTGTGTTTCTGGTTCCCATATACGACACCGATGAGATTCGTAGTCCAGCGCCCTCTGCTTTCAGACTCCCGCACCGTTCATGCTAATTTCCAACGTGTAATGTAAACGCTTTTGCTTCTGCCATTGCAGAATAAAATTTCAGTGATGGCAGACGCTTTCAATCCAATTTCCGCCTTCTTTTCGTGTACGTACTTTCGTTTTTCTTTAAGGAGGTCTATTGGTGGCGCACCTGTGACTCTACCAGAACAGCTGGCCCCAACACCGTACTGGTACGCGCTGGCTATCCATAAAGCGTCTCTGTAACGATGCCAACTGCTTCCAGTACTTTTCTAGTTCCAGTGCGTCAGCCCAAACTTCACATCCGTAAAGTAAAATGGCGAAGTGAGGAGGAATTAGAAGTTTTCATTTACTTGCGTATGGTCCACCTACGTTTGCCATCAGTCTGCTCAGAGATGTTGTCACTTTAGATGTGCGTTCTGCAGCCAACCGTATTTGTTCCTAGAAACTCAGCTTTATTTCGATTCTTATTACGAGGTATTTAACCGCGTTCTTATACTCGTTATAATCTCGGCACGTCGATGCGGAAGTCGATTATCGTGGGGATTCATTTCTTTGTTAGCAGCACTACTTCAGTTTTCTTAGCAGCCAGAGACAACCCATGTTCCTCCATCCAGGAATTTGTTCTTCAAATTACTTGGTTTAGATTTCTCTGCGCAATTTCGGTATCTCTAATTGCTGTTATTACCACGGCCACATCAACTGGGTATCCAACTAGGAAAGAGTCCTCAGGCATCTCCATGCAAAGGATATCATAGTTAGCGATATTCCAGAGGTCTGATCCGAGGATGGATTCTGTTGTTTGTTGGATAGATCCAGATAACACATACCTTCCCTAGTCAAATCGTATAAAAAATAAGCGTTGAACCAAATTCTATTTATATTTTGCTCAATCGGATCGGATAACATATTTTTAGATTGTGGTGTTCAACGGACCCATACAAAATTTTTAAAACTTTTGATTTATGAGAATTTTCTTAATGAATTAGAATAACATTGTGGTAGTTTCAGCTCAATCACATGGTTAGGTTTTGAGTTTAAGCTAATTTTGGTATTCAGCGCCACCTACCGACACACTTTAAAACTTTTTCCTATAGCTGCACATTTTATAACAAATATACATATTGTGAAAGTTTCAGTTTAAATTTTTTTTTTTTTGAGTGCCATCTGTTGAAAAACTTGAATATTTGATCATATAGATAATTCGATAAATTTTTTACAAAATTGTGATTGAATATACGCATGAGAAATTATTTTATTTGAGTTAGTAAAGAAATTTTCTAACTCACGTCGCTCGGAACAAAATTTTAAATAATAAAGTTGCCAATATTTGTCCATACCGCGCATATGGTCACCCTTATAGAAAGTTCCATGCACACACCGATATTGAATGGACGGTCCTTTAATTTTTATCTCTGGCCAAACATATCAATTCGTATCTTAAATTTGTTGATTCCATTGAATTATATAAGCTCGTTCGACCCGAGAATTAATGATGAATGCTTTACATGGATATATGGATGCATGGGTGAAGAAAACAAAGCAACAAAGGTAATGGCAACACAGCCAAGAGTCAACCGTGGAATATTTAATTTTAATAATATAAGGGATTCTCTAAATCTGAAAACATCAGAAAAGGAAAAACTCAGCCACCCGGTAAGTCCTACTTTAAGTTGAGTATATATAAGACCTATATACACTGGGGAATACCTAGATGATGGACTTTTAGATTTTTGTCGTAGAATTTGTGTGTTTATATATTTTTTTTTTTTCGAATTCAATAAGAATGTTGAAGTCATTTAATGTGATTCATAAGAAGCTAAAAGACAAGTTGATGATGAAATTTTGCCTTAAGTCAGTTTGGATGGTGTATAATTCAATGACAATGGTAAACACACTATTTATACAAAGGTAAGTGTATTCTCTTGTTAAAAAAGGGTAAAATCCGTAATATTTACGGTACCCACCTACCTACCTACCTATATAACAACATATAAGCTAACTTTTGCCTGGTCCAAAAATAATCTTACATAGGTACCTACATGTGTGAAATTCAAGGTTAAACAAAAACGAGAGAAATGTTTAGTGCTTTTTTATGTTTCAGTTCAATTTACAAAAATACTTTGTACGTTATTCTATAAGAACTCTGTCGTATACTGATCTTCAACATAATGTATTGCAATAATTTATTTATTTAGATTTAAATCTTAATAATTATTTATTTGATTTGTAAACAATTGAAATTGAAAACTTTAAAAGAAAACTTTTTAAACTGATTTTTTTTATTTTATAAAATTTAAGACTGAAAACGAATTTGTTCTTGCTATACAGGGTGTCCCGAAATCACAACCTCAGAAGAAAACCATGAGTTCCTAGGTCATT
This sequence comes from Epistrophe grossulariae, assembly GCA_929447395.1. NCBI lineage: Eukaryota > Metazoa > Arthropoda > Insecta > Diptera > Syrphidae > Epistrophe > Epistrophe grossulariae. The sequence goes on from OV839567.1 coordinate 130,559,605, forward strand.
TTGAGTCGAAAAACTTAAGAGGTAATTATCTCATTTTCTCTTTGTTTTCGACTTATAACGGTTTTTATGATTTGTATTCTTTTTTCCTTTGAGTACTCTAACTTTGCAAACTACAACCGATTTTTGATTTTTTTTTATTTAAACAAAAACATTTAGAAATTTGTATCTTCCATACAAATTTTTTCTGTGTAGATAACGGAGTAAATTTATTATTATGAAATTTATTATCAAACACATTTTTTAAGCATTTGTAGGTTGTTTTTTTTTTTACTTAGATATGTATGATTTCTTACAGAAGAACAAGTTATTAAGTATAATTTTTTTTATTATGAAATATGTGTTCTTGAAAATACTTAACATATTTTTACCTAAAATACATTTAAGATTATTTAAGATCTGCCGAATCGTCAGTGCTGTCCCTGAGAGTGTGCAAGAGAATCCAAGGCAGTCGATTTCGCATCGCTTATAAGAACTTGTTGAATTTTGCTTCGTTCCTTGGGCCTGCACCCGTACAAAATTCAACTGACCCAGGAGCTGAAGGTAAATGACGTTTGTTTGCTGAAAGAACTCAGGAGCAGTGCCCCTTATTTTCATCGAGAAGTTCCATTTCTGGACAAATGGGTGCGTCAATAAACAGAATTGTCGAATTTGGAATACCAATCCACATGAGATCCAATATCGTTTAATGCATCCCGAAAAAGTCTCTGTTTGGTGTTGATTTTGGGCTGGCGGCAAGGGCGTCACGTTCAATATCTCTTTGAGAACGACGTTGGCCAGGCCATCTTCGCAACGTTGTGATGATATGAATTCGCCACCAAGATCGTGTGATTTTGACCCCGTTAGCCTTTTTCTTGTTGGGTTTTCTGAAGTCGCAGGTCTCTGCGAATAAACCACAAACCACAGCTGCCCTCAAAGCCAACATAAACCATGCTATTGGTCAAATTCTGCCTGATTTATGCGCCAGGGTCATGAAAAATTGAAAATTACTAATGCGCACTATGCAGAGAAACTGCCGCAGTGGAATTTGAACAATATTTCATTATGGCTTCGATAGATTTTCTCACACAAAGTTTGTTTTATTTAAATTTAAAGATAGGAAGCGTTTAATGAAAGACCCTATATATAGTGTACATGTCTAATTTTTCCCAACCAAATAGATCTTCACCATTTAGCAAATATATGATCTTATTTTCCTCCATAGCAACTTTTCCAGAGTAAGCGATTCTAAACTCTCGTAATACATCTGCCTATTAAGTGTTTAAATATATTCTATTCCCCCCATATTTAAAAATCCAACTTGCATTACGAATGTCAAAGACGGTAGTGAATTCCCCTTTTGTGGTCTAAAAATTTATAGGTGCGTTAACTGCTTTAAGATGCTCTTCTTGTACTATCTTGTTGTGTTATAAACTTAAGATAGTCCAAGGTCTCCAGACTTCTAACAATCCGTTCTTCCTTTGACCCTAAATTTTCATCCCAATGTATTCCAAATTCCGCTCCAATTTCGTTTAGATTCTTCACAAAAAATTGTTCTTAAAAGAATTTTTGATAGTTGATGTGGTGACCTGTTTATTTTTAACCTTCCTCTACTTGCGTCAAAAAATAACACGTATACCTACCCGCGCACGGTCTCTGGGACCGAAACTCAAGAGCCCATAGTTTCTCTTCTACTTCGAATATTTTTATGAAATTTGTTCAAAATCAGAAGTGATAGGTATATTGTTATCGAAATAATACAAGTTTATGTTAGTTATTGCATTTAATAAATAAATGACAGTCTTTTTATTAAGCCTCTTACTTAAATATTTGCAAAAAAGTAATTTGGCGGTTTCACAGACCAATATCGCAATTCGCAAGTGAAAATCCAGTATATAGAAATGTTTCAAGCGCCAACGCAAAGTTTGGTGTACGAGTTGTTTTAAGATCTGCTTTAAGAAATATCATTGGAGCTTATCTACTTCTTCAAACATTTCAAAACCCCAAACTTGGGCGCCATAGGTTTGGATATCTTACATATCGCTTGAAAGAGTTTCCCCTTTGAATTAAACATCTTAATATTATTTGTAATGATGTCTTGACTGAAAAGGTAAAGTATCTTAAGTCCACTTACGATGATTTGCTTTTTTTTAATGAACCCTATTACCAACACCGAGGCGCAAAGTTCTTTGTTACCCGAATTCTTCTATCTCATTCTGTTTCCTTTTCATAAAGGAAAAAAATCATCTTATTTTGGAAATTAGCATATTGACACAAGGTAAAATATCTTAAGTCCACATATAGATGTTTAAAAATTTTATGTATACTTAAGATTATTTCATCTTAAGAGTTTGTAATAATTGTGAAAAGGTAAAACATCTTAAGTGGACTTAAGATACCTTACCGCGTGAAAACCCAGAAAAAAAATCACCCTTAAGTCGACTGAAGATTTTTGAAATCAATAATTTAACACAAATTTAAAAAAAGGTAAAATATCTTAAGTCCTAATTTGCCTTATAACTCAATAAACATTGACAATATCTTTTTACAATACCTAAATAAAAAAAAAAGTTCATAAAATTTGACCTCTAAAAAGTTTATTCTAAGAAGTCTATGTTTAACAGGTTTTTTGGGAATCTTCTTTCGACAGTTTTTTTGCCCTCCTGAAAAAGTTAAAAATTGACTAAGATACTTTACCTTTCAGTCGAGATGTATTGCCATGCGTCTCCCCCACCACCGACCAAACTATACTGTGTATAACAATACTAACAGTCGTCAACACTCCCGAACCCACGGACCATGCTGCTTTAACCATCTCTGGTGAAGTATACTAAAATACGAATTTTTTTTTCGTCATATTATAGTTCACACTCAGTTTAAATAATATGGAAAAAATATGTAAAAAAGACCGTGAAAAAACAGAAGAAAACCGAGCTCTACCCTTTTTTGAATATATATTACCAAAATCAAGAGTACTTGGTGAGTCTCGTCTCCTTTTTGAAAAGCAACAATGGAAGCACAGGTTGAAGTAGCTAGTTAGTGGTGCCTGCTATCTTAGGCAGAAATTTAGTGATGTGTCTGCTATTTGAGACTGTAATTTAATGGCGTCTGCTATCTAAGACTGTAATTTATTGGCATATGCTATCTCAGGCTGTAAAATACTCCGATATTTCTTCTCCGGTCCATACAACAGAAAAAATATTAGCATAACCACCCTGAATCAGGTTAACAAATTTTGCTGCATGTATAATTTGTAAATAAGTAGATACAATGCTCCGTGAAATTTTTCCAAATGCAACTTTAAGATCCACGAAAATACCATACACTTTATTCTTCCCGCCAAGTTTTATATGGACTATTGTTGCCAAGTTGTAAACATTTTCGATACCAGAATACTTTTTCTTAGAACCCGATTGCTACAACTTTATTTATTTCCTCCTTATTATAGAGTCTATCATTAAGGATTTCCATCTTTGATTTTGCAATGCAATTCATGAAAAAATGCTTTGGTAATTATACTTGGCTGATTTATATCTCCTTTCCTGTAGATTGGAAATATTATTTTTTTATTAAAAGATTCTTCAATATTACATTCATTTCCATGCGGAGTTCCGCAAAAAAAAGGGATGTAAGATATAAAATGTATATTTGTTGAATAGAGATAGAAGACCAAAATGCAGAGATCTTCATGAATGCAAATTATGGGAAGATGCCATAATGCAGATATAAAGATGAACATGTTCATATTTATATAGGTACTCTTTCACACATTCATATTTTCGGCAATCTCTCCCGCTCTAGTTTTCTTGATATTTGCAGATAAAGATGAATGTAAATCCACCATCATTCAGCATTTGCATAAAGACAACCTGCTAGATATTTAAAAAAAAATTATCCGTAGCATTAGTCAGGAACTCGTAACTTACTCTGTTTTTGACATTTCGTCTATTGAAACCCCAATTATTTCCTTACTTATCGTAGTTTTCCCAACCTTCCAGAGATCTTGTCCATTATCCTATAAAAAAAATGATATTAACAAACTATGAATGCTATGATTGATGTCAAAAATCAAAACTGTCTATTTATCTTAAGCAAACCAGGTCTCAAAATAAATGTATATCCTCAGGTTAGGGCGTAGGTATAACATTAGTTTCCCCATTACATGTTGTTATCAGCATACATGCCATTAACTCTACAAAATAACTTCACCTCATTTTATACCCCTCAATATACACACAAAATATAAAACAAATCAAATTGTTAAGATAAAATGCGACTCTTTGCTGATCCCCTTAAAAAGTTAATTAAAAAATGATTTATCCTTTCTAGCAATAAATATTAATGGCCCAAGAAAATTGTTGTTATTTGTGTGTGTGTGTGTGTGAGTTGGTGTTCTGTGCTGATATTATATTTCCGAGAATCCCATCACATGTCCTTTAGTCTAGACACACTCTATATAGCAAACATAATGATTTGGTTGTTTGGCCTGACCATCACCAGCTTTTTTGCTGAAAAAGTAGAAAATATTACAATGGAAAAACTCTCCGAACAATGCAATGTAATTTTTCATCATCATATAGGTGAAAGCCACCATCATCTGGAAAACCTTGCCCATGGAGAGAAGATATAGAGTAAACGTTTTCGACCTAAAAATGTACAGCTATACCAACAACAACAACCAACAACATAATAATGATTACAATTTTTTTTTTCTTGTGGAGATTGCCTTGTTCTTGTGGTGTTTTTTTGTGGGAAGTGGGAAATGAAAATTGATAAATGGCTTCTTGGATGTTCGGTTAACCCGGATTTCCTTTTTCGTTCTCAAAACATTTGGAATATTTATTTGAACGAATTTGTCAAGGATCAAACTCTTAAGCCCATTACTCTGTTAAGGTTTGATTTTTTTTGTACATTCACTCTTTCTCTCAACCACATTTACGTACCAATCTACCTACCTACTGATGTCTTTTTATACATGCATAAAAATAATAAAAAAAATATTAAAAACGGAAGCTTCAAGTAATTTTATATTTAAAGAGCGAGATGAAAATATGTTAGTATTTACTTAGTTAAAATGTTTAAGACTGGATGATAAACAAATTCGATACGGACTTTTCGGATAAGAAAATCAAACAAAATGTTGATCAAACTTGACTTTACGATGATATAAGGAAGATACAAAAATGGTCTCTGTGTTTGTTCATTAAATTTTGTATGCAGCTTTTTTTGGATACTTTTTTTTATTTTATTTTTAGGACCTAAAATAACGGTAAATGCGATTTAAATTTTGTTTCTAAAATTTTGTTTTTCTCAAAACTGATTTTGATCAATTTTAAAGAGTCAAACATTTAGAGAATGTTTTGTAACGTAGTGGTATATAACAAATTTTTAATTTTTTCATTATTGAAAACTCAATATTTCAAAAACGACCTAGTACACTTTTATTTAACTTGACAGCAAGCAGTTTTAAACATGCGTTGTCCAGAAATTTATGAACAACTTTCAACCAGTTGAAATCCTTTTTTTTGACATTAAACGATTTATTTATTTACCTACATAATAAATTTTATAAATTCAAATACTAAAATAAACAAATTTTATTAAAAAAATATTGAAATAGCAAGTTTTTTTTGTTATGGTATAAAAATTATATAAATTACTGAAATAAATCAGCCAAGTAGAAGACTTAGCACCTATTCATTGGATTCTTTGAATTATTGATTCAAAATAGCGTTCATCTTACATAATGTAAATTTTATGACGATGTCTAGTGTGAACTGTATCCAACATGATTAGGAAGTTTTTGTAGATGATTTTTTTTTTAATAATTTTTAAATTCCTCATTAATAAATAATAAAAGTATGGTGCACCCTTTTTTTCTGAAAACATTTTATTTTATATGTAGTATGATAGATATATTAAAATAATTTTTTTTTAAAAACGGGTCCAATGATTTTTAAAATTATATTCTGGTCGTTAGTTTTTTTATTACAAACTTGAACTTGAAATTTTCTCAATTCTGCCTATTTTATGTGTAAACCTTTCTAGAATTCTTTAGAAGCATTTTTATTAATAAGAATAAGCAGAAGTTTTACAATAAAAGTTAGTGTCATTTAAGTGCTAAAAATGGAAAACTAATGCCCAATTTCACAGTGTTTATCGGAATAAGTGACACTTAAGTCAATGTGCTTAAAACCATGAACTGGTGACGCTATGCATTACTAATTTACAGTAACTTAATCAATGCTTTCTGTTTCTCCTTGAATTCAATTCAATGTTGAATTCCACAGTTCACAATATCATTAGCGTTTTCATTTTTGTTCAGTTCTGCGCATCTGTCAAAATTGAGGTATTATGGTGGGTCCAGTGCCCCTTTACTTGTTTAATCTCAATATTTTGTTGTTGTTTCTAATGATGCGTGCTGAGTTCCTGTTTGCACTGGAACAGCCATTTTTAATTTTTTGACACTTCCAACTTTGACAACCTGCGCAATATATTACCTTTCATGTGTGTATTGTGGTTGAATTCAGCTTATTTTTTCAGTGAGGATGGAATTTTCTACTGGGAAGTGCCAAAATGGGAAAACTAGTACCGCACTTATATTGTTAGGTGTGCACTGTGAAACGGGCCCTTAAGCTCTGTCTGCTTTCTGATGGTATTTTGGTGTTTTATATTTTTTTGAGTATATCATCCATTATTACAATTTTTTTTTATTATTTTCAATTCAGATTCTCTCTTACTGAGCAATTCTTTTTTACTTTTCTTTATCTATACATATTAGGCGTGTTTTGTTGACTTTCTAATGTGAACATCAAGAAATTTTTCACATTAAGCCAACTTTTAACATGCAAATGCAAAACCAACAAGTTAACAGTATACATTCAAACTTCAGTAACTCTAATGTGAACATTAACTTTCCAATGAATTTGCTTGTTATGTTGGTATCTTTGCATGTTTTCCAGGAAAATATGTTCGGAGAGTATGGTAGTTTTATAAATATTTTGAAAAAATAACTTTTGTATGAAGATTTAAAATTTGACAGCGAATTATTTTATTAAAAAATAACAAAATACATTTTCGATGATGCAAGTAAAATTATTTTATGAAAATTATCATCCACAATTGTTAAATCACATATGAAAAGATTCGAACAGAATAATATTGGTTTTGGTAAGTAACCATTTTCAAAAATATTTAAAAAAAACTTATTAAATTATATACAAAAGTGAAATAAAAATAAATATAGTGCATAAATGCAATACTTTATTAACATGCGGTGCGCATGTGTTAAATCTTGTAAACACGTAGATATAGTAAGACGTTTACAATTTTTTCATTTCACTGGCTGATTGTGTATCATATTCAATACATATAAAGTAGTGGGAAGAAAATTTAACACTTTGACAAATAACTCTGCACTACGGGCGCTCAACAAATGTGAAAGCGCCTTGCCATCACCAACAAAACGTAATGCGACTATGGAACAGAATTTCTAATTTTGACAAATATAATCCAACTATAATTCACGTGATTGAAGTATGTTTTTATATTTAGATAATTTGCTTTTTTACAGCGAAATGCTATGAAATATGAATTTAAAAGTATTCTACGGGAATGTTTTTAACTAAAAAATATCACTTCACATTACTTTATGTACGTAGAATATGAGACACAATAAGCTCTCAAAAGTATCAACATAACTCGGCTGAACATCAACCAATTTGATAGGGATTTTTTTTGGATTCGTCAGGTAAGAACACAACCAAGCAAATTGTGGAATTGCATACTTTTAAGGGTGAATGGTGGCGATATCAAGACTCAAGAGTATAGGTAATAAATAGAGCCAGATGGAACACCAATACGGTATTCGATGATCATATGGTCAACATACACTTTTAGGGGCGAATGGTGGCGATTTCTGTCAAACTTTACTGATCATCCCGCGATCAATGTCTGCAGATCAACTAACGCTTGCCTGAAATTATCATATTAAAGGCGATACGTAACGTAATTACAATTGACAACGAACATGCGAGTTGCGTTGCAGAACAATCTATCATGGGCGATAATTTCTCCGAACAATTACTGTTGGCAATTGGAAATGAACGATTTCCGATTGATGCTACAAATGGATTGATTTCGTTTCCGTCAAATTTTTGTGAATTCACATCATCGAATGAAGAACTAATCAGCAAAGTGTTCCCGAACATCGGCTGCAATTTTTTGAACCACGATTGGCTGAGTGAACGCGCGATATTTAGTACGAAGAGTATATGACGTCAGTCGATGAATTGAATTTAATTATTCAAAATCAAAAAACACAGCCACAATGTATTCCTTCAAATCCGTTGATGATGACAAACTAGCAAGCTATACCCAATGAAATTGTTGAATTCGTTAGATGCTTACCTGGTGTACCACTGCACAATTTACAACTCAAAGTCGGCAATGTCATCATAATGCTGCTCAATCTGAACTCACCTAATTTTTGTAATGGAACCAGGTTGACGCTAAAGAGACTAATGATTAATGAACAACGTCGTCCAAGCCACCATAATCAAAGGCAAATTCAAAGACGAGGAAGTTCTCATTCCAAGAATTCCGATAATACCCACCAACTTGCTATTCGAGTTTAAGCGCATTCAGTTTCCCGTTGGACTAGAATTCGCAATGAAAATCTAAAATCTAAAATCAACAAATCAACAAATCAACAAATCAACAAATCAACAAATCAACAAATCAACAAATCGCCAAATCGCAAAGCCAATCTTGCAAGAGGCCTTTTTTTTCGAATTTCGTCGCTTTTCGGACGGACAATTGTACGTGGCGGGTTCTAGAGTCGAAAAGCCAGGGGCATTGTTTGTTTATGCATCGGACAGAAAAAACAAACTGAAATCTGTTTTCGGTGTAAAAAAATTATTGAATTTAATTCCAAAAAAGTTTCTTTTATTCATTTATAGACTAGACTCGCTCGAAATGGATATTAATAATTAAATCAATATAAGGCGAAGCAAAATTCGCCGGGCCAGCTAGTTATTTATGAATTTTTCCCATAAAAAATGAACATGGAACTGATACAATTTTGTTTTTGTTTGAAAATGAATTAAGCATGACACGTAGTGTAATTCTTTAGTTACAATTTTTCGAAAAAAAAATAGATGGATAAATTTGAATTTTGCGAACAGAAGGACATAAATCAGAACATAAAGTAAAACATCAGTAAAACATACAAAAAAGTAATGAAATAAATACCTGAAACACAACAAATATACCCATGCTGATGTAGGTTATTTAATTTTGATATTTAAAATTGATAACTAACAAAAAGATTAAGAAATAAATCTAAACAAATGCATAAATCAATATTTTAATGAAACATCAATCAAACAAAAAATTAATTAAATTAGTTTAAATGGAATAATATATATATGTTCGTACAGTCATTCATTCGACAATAATATTCGTAACTTATATTTTTGTCGAATTTTTCTTTTTGTGGGATTGAATTATATGAAATATTTCATAAACTATAAGAAAAAATTATAATAAATTCCATGACTGGGTCGCACCTACTTGCTCTTGTGTGATCACACTGTGGTTTAAAAGTCTGATTTTAAAAGAAATAAATTTCTAATGGAAATCTATATTTTTTAGCGGCTTAACAACATTATGCTTTAGTAAAGTGGAGTACTATAGCAAGTACATATTATGCAAATTTACAGTATAAACAACTGTGTTGTAAATAAACATCAATAGTATTGTAAATGCCTATAGATCTTGTATATTAATTTTAAACTGACAAATTGTTAAAAATAAACTGAGTATAAAATTTATAATATTGTTTTGACACCAATCCTGCTTTTTTAGTATAAGTATACTTATGTACATATTTTTTTAAATTAGTGTAGCAGTTTATCAAAAAATATTTTTCTATGTATGATTTTTTAAATATTTCTTAAAAATAATTGGAATGCCAATTTTAAGTAAGTACCATTTTATTACTGTGCCGTTTGAAAATAAATTAACCAACAAAATTTTCAAAAATTAACTTTAATTTTTTTTTTATTTTATATGTAATATTATTGGAATTCTTTTTGAAGCTTCTGCATACAAAATTTAATTTAAATCTGTTTAGAGGTTATTAATTTAATTAACAACAACACAATAATTAGGTGACAAGTTAAAAAAAAAAAAAAAAATATTTCAAAATATTGTGCTGTCAAATAAAATAAAATTAAACTTTCAAGATGCTTCTACGAAAAAGGACTCTGCAAGTTGTGTGAATACAATTATAGCTCAAAAAAATATTAGTAGATACTATAATTTTGTAATAAAATCGTTACTTCCGCAAAAATGTTTGTATTCTTAATTTTCTCCAAATATACCTACTGTTAAATAATTGTATTACAAAATTTTAAAATTAGTAACTCGTTTAAAAATGGAATTATGTACACTCCAAAACTTATAAATGTTTTGAAAATTATTTGTTTAATTAATTTTGGAAACAAAATTTAAATAATAAATGATTCTGTGGAAGTTATCATTAATAAACATTTTTTCGAAACACACATTTTCACTTGTGATAAAATTAAAAGAATTTTGTTTCGTTTCAGAACGAAAAATTCTTAATTTTGGTACAATTTTCCACATAAATAGACTTTTATTATTTTAATGATTGTACTACCAGTTTTTCTAATTTTATGAAGAAATTTGGGCAATAATTCATAATTTACATTTTCCGATAAAATAAAGCCACGCGACCTAATTTTCGACAGGCACTTTTTGTTCAAGTTTGACCAAAATCTTGAGATCAATTTTTTTTGCGAATACATAACTTCCCACATAAATACCATCAACTTTCATGTTACATATACATATTTATGTATACTGCATGTAAAAACAAAAAACACCCGTGTCCTTGTTTTATAATTCTGAAACGGGGTAAATTGGTTTTCATAAAATATAATTTATAAAAGGAATATTTTTTACGAAATTAGATTTGATAATTGGTGGAATTTTAAGTATTCTCATTCCGCATGTGAAATATATGAATTTTAATCCAACTATCAAAATAAAAGATAAACTTAATTAAAGTCAATTAAAAAAAAAACTTTTGGAAAAATAAAAAAAATTATTGTATTAATTATTTTTTTCTTTTCTTTTTTTTCATTTTTAACTTATTTAAATAAATTATTTATTTTAGCTTCAAATCAAGCAAGGTACCAGAGTAATATAGAAGTTATTTACATAGGTTTATAACGGGTGATTTTTTAGCTGGTTTGGTTTTGGCAACACTGGTTTTGACAGCTGACGTGTGTTTAGTACCTTGTGTCACTGTCAAACAGCTTCAGTTTGGTTTGCAATTTAACCATGGATCGTCTTACAAATGAACAACGCTTGCAAATTATTGAATTTTACTATCAAAATTCGTGCTCGGTTCGAAATGTTCATCGCGCGCTGCTTCCATTTTATGGTCGGCATTCTCGACCTTCTGAGCAGTCTATTCGGAAGATTGTGACCAAATTTCGCACCAAATTTACTTTGTTGGACATTAAACCACCAACACGTTTACGTACTGTGCGTAGTGAAGAAAATATTGCGGCCGTATCAGCTAGTGTGACAGAAGACCGCGAAATGTCGATTCGGCGCCGTTCCCAGCAGTTAGGCCTTTGTTACAGCACTACGTGGAAAATTTTGCGGAAGGATTTGGGCGTAAAGCCTTTTAAGATACAGCTGGTGCAAGAACTAAAGCCAGCCGACCTACCACAACGCCGAATTTTTGGTGAATGGGCTCTTGGAAAGCTGGCCGAGGATCCGCTTTTTTATCGAAAAATTGTGTTCAGCGATGAGGCTCATTTTTGGTTGAATGGGTACGTAAATAAGCACAATTGCCGCATTTGGAGTGAAGATCAGCCAGAAGCATTGCAACAGCTACCAATGCATCCCGAAAAAGCCACTGTTTGGTGCGGTTTATGGGCCGGCGGCATTATTGGGCCATATTTCTTCAAAGATGATGCGAATCGCAGCGTTACTGTCAATGGTGAACGCTACCGAGCGATGATAACAAACTTTTTTTGCCCGAAATGGAAGTTCTTGACTTGCATGATATGTGGTTTCAACAAGACGGTGCCACATGCCACACAGCACGCGAAACAATGGCGCAATTGCGTGGCGAGTTTGGTGAACAGTTAATTTCACGTTTCGGGCCGGTCAATTGGCCGCCTAGATCGTGCGATTTGACACCATTAGACTATTTTTTGTGGGGGTATGTCAAGGCTAATGTCTATAGGGACAAGCCCGCTTCGATTGACGCACTGGAAGCCAACATCCATGCATTCATTCGTGAGATACCGGCCGATATGTGTGAAAGAGTATGCCAAAATTGGACTCAGCGGATGGGCTACCTGAGACGCAGCCGCGGTCAACATTTGCATGAAATTATCTTTAAACATTAAATTGCAAGGTTCAAACTATCGATTCAAATAAATATTTCATTCATTTTTTCGAATTTTTTGTGTTTTTTTTTTTAAAAAAGTTCTAAACCTCTTAAAAAATCACCCGTTACATGCATACGAAATAGATGTGTGCTAAATTCCATCTGTCATTTATACATTGCTACTATACTTGCTCTATAGGCATATATAATATGAATGAAGTTATAAATTTGTACAGACGGATACCGCGTCGCGACGCGGAACCAAGCACTACATCGTTAGGATGCATACATTTATTTCGAATCTGCCTTTATGGTTCTGCACGTTTGGCAAATTGGTAGCTTAATCTGATTACCAGTTAGAGCGCACTGCATCTAATAAAACCACCAACGGCAAAGCTAAACAGGAGAGAACAACGCAATGTACCTATATATGTATGTAAGTAGGAATGAAAACCTACTATGACATATATTTGGTGATTGGGAATTGGGTCTCCCAGTGATTTATTATGCAAGATGAGCCTAAGAACTTATTTTGTTTATATTTAAATACATATGTTTTATTTCCATATACATATATCCACTGTGAGGATAAACGAAAAAAGCCATGCCTATATCATTAAATTTTCATATTATATTTGATATTTAGACGAATGAAACTAAAAAAAATAAAAAAAATATTTTTTACTTCTCGTGAATTTTTGAAACTCACTTTGGAGTTTGGAATGAAAAAACAATATTACAGTTTTATGAGATACTACATTTAGACCAAATAAAAAAAAAATGTTAAAAAAGATTATTTCGTTCCCGTGTTTTCGTATTTTTCCCACTTTGACAAAAAATTAAAGAATTAGCTTGTTTAATGGAAGATAATTCCTTGTTTTTTTATTTTCAGAAATTTTATTTCAAAAGAAATTGATGGAGCTAATGTCAAAATTTTCCACCCCTTCATACATATTATGTATTTTTTACCTTGACTCTCGTGCATTACCAAGTTAAAATTATTGCATTAAGTAAATAATCACACCAAAAACTAAAATGCTAAAAATAGACGCAAGTTCTACTTTATAATAAGAACCTCTTTGTATCAAGTCAGCCATGAAAAATAATGACAGCGCCAACTATTGACATTTTATCAAACTACAAAATTTCAAATAAAACTTTATATATTTCAAAATTCTGTAAATATAAAATTCTGTAAATATTCCTAAATTCTGAAAATCAAAAATTCTGTTTTTGATAGTTCTGTAAATCCAAATTTCAAAATTCTGTAAATTATAAAATAAAAATTGTTTCGATAATGAAAAAAAGTGCATGAACTTCAGCATTTTGGAGTTCAGAATACAATAAATTGTTTATATCTATTAATCTTTCATTAGAGTCCAAATTAATTCATTTCAACATTTTCAGAAAAAGTTTGTTCATCTCAAGTTTGTTATTCTTTTTCACAACTAATAAAATTTCAGAATTCACTTTGATATTAATTGTATATAGGCGGTGCCGAACCTGGAAATTTTGCCGCCCTAGGCAAATTGTTATTTTGCCGCCTCAAATAAGAAAGGAAGATAACAACAACATTAACATATTTACATAGGGTTTTATTTAATAACATTTTTACAAAATTTTAAAACTAAAATGCTTTCTTTTTTTTAACTCTTGTAGAAATTATTACTGGTTTCAAAAAATGCGATTAAGCATGCCTTTGAATGAAAAAGTTGCAAGACCGGTTAATCACTCTTGGGTCATTGTTCAGCGAAGATAGCTTTTTAAGCTTCGAAAATCTATGGCTTAACCTGATGCAATACTTGAAGGAAACCTTAATAGTTTCTTAAATGCTGTTAACAAATTTCCACACAATTCCAGTAAGAAGTGTGAAGATACATAGTTTAAAATTGACAAAGCAGAAGTTTGATTAAATATATTTTTTTCACTCAAGAGATATTAATGTTAATGTTGCTTCAAGTTGTTTGCAGCCTTTTAACTCCACAATTTTTTTAAATTTCGCAGAGAAATCCGATATTTTGGCTAAGAAATTGGTACTGCGCAAAGTGCTCATCAAGAGAAGATATAGTTGAGCATCAATAACGTAAAAAAAGAAATCAGCTTAAAATTTTAGTTTTGGATCGATTGTTTCAAGATATATTTCAGATTGATAACGGCGGCTACGAAGCCTCCTTGAATCAGACACAAAGAAATCCACCTGATTGTTCATTTTCGTAGAAATGTTATTAGCGTCCTTTTATAATTTTTCAAACAAAGATTCCTAAGAACGGTTTATCTGAACGTACCTACCTATACTGTCGCAATTTATCAAAATCCTCCAAACAGGTTAAAAAGTCCTTTGATTTTGATTGAGCATTTTCGAAAGGATATATTCCTGTTGACAGTAAAAAATTGAATTTTTGTATGCGTTTATGAAGTTGAGTTTTCATTAAAGAATAATAAATTTATAATAACTTTTCTTAAAGACACGTTGTCGCTTTTGCTCTGTTTGACCACCGGATATCGGATAAATTTTTCAAAGCAATTTGCTTAGAATATTCAGCATGCGCTTCGGACAACAAAGATGAACGTAGAAGTAATTGAAGTAGATGGATGTATTCACCTTTTTCGCTTATAAATTATTGTATTGATTTTGCCGCCCTAGTTAAGTGCCGCCCTAGGCAATTGCCAGTTTTGTCTTCAGACAGATTCGGCACCGTATATAGGTATACGGATTTTTTGTTTTTTTCTATTTCCATTCGATAACGCAGTGTAGATATGTTCAAATTTATTAACATTATTTCCAACCTAATTTTTAAAAATTTATGTTTTGTTAATTAAATACTTTAGAGTCGTAATAGGAGGTTTTAAACGAAATTATGTATATAAATAACGTAACAATTCTTTTATTTGACATGTTCATGATTACATTTTTAAGTTGATTTTGCCTGTATTTCCTCTTATTTATCTTCTGGATTTACAGTTAAATTACAATGCAGTCTACACTTAACATGATGGGAACGTTTATTGGACATTTTTTGTTCGACGTGAAAACAATTGATTTATTGAACATCTAAAATAATTTTCAAGTTATTTATGTGGATGTGGTACATAAAATATATTTTGAAGGTATTTGTACTATTTCTTAATATATTGTATGAGAAAATTTGTTGATATCAAAACAACGAGAAGAAAAGTTGCAAATCGGCGGTTTTATATTTTAAAATGTAATATTAATTGAAATACAAAAATTATTTACTATACACACTATACAGTGTCTAAAATTGTCCAGAATTTTCAAACAGAATTTTCAACCAATTACAGAATTTCAATCACACATAGAACTTTGATTTTATTTAAACCCCTTTCTAAACCATCTCGCCGCTAAAACGAAGACAAATTTAAAATTTCAGCGAAATGGGTTCAGTAGTTTTTGAATCCATAATAAGCCTTATAAAGAAACCTATCGATGAAATTTTTTTCGAAAATTGGTTATTCCACATGATAATTTTTTATTTTCGATTTTCTCGTAAATAGTTTAATTGTTTTTGATAAAATTTTTAATAGAACGTTTGAAAAGGTTGTATAGCACTGTCGGTATGTATAATTGTTTATTGTTGGAGTTTATAAACAAAGTTTTTGATTTTTTTTAATAAAAATTT
The DNA here is from genome assembly GCA_929447395.1 of Epistrophe grossulariae. Lineage (NCBI taxonomy): Eukaryota > Metazoa > Arthropoda > Insecta > Diptera > Syrphidae > Epistrophe > Epistrophe grossulariae. The sequence goes on from OV839567.1 coordinate 130,575,658, forward strand.
AATATTACAAAACCGTCTATAGGAAAATTTAATAAACTTGAATCCATTAATCTCTCTAGTAGATTTAAAAAAAAAATTATTTTCATAACAAAAAATGTCGATACCTAGTAGGTACCTACCATAAAAAATGTAAAAAAAAAACATTTTATTTTACAATATTTAGACTGTAAAACTACATTGCGATCGTAAATTATACGTAAGTACCAGTTCGTGCGACCCAGTCGTGCATTTTATTTTTTCTATACAAAATATTTTTTTTAAGTGGCCCTTCCGACTAAACGGAAAGAAAGAGACAACTTACACGCTCCATAATATTGTCGCATCTTAAAAAACACCCTGAAATTCATATATTCAATACGTCATTTTTAAAGCGGCCATTTTTATTTGATCTGCCACTGTAGAAAATTTTAACAAAAACTTTTCAAAATCTACTAGGAATGTAACGATTGCGAAGACAACCATTTTTATTTTAAATATTTTCTTTTTAAAATAACTAAACGACAGAAAGATATTTATATTATGTATCTAATATGTTAAAAAGAAATTCTAACTCGATATTAGTAATCAGTGTGTTTCAAAATGTACGCCATTGTATTTTGGAACGGATTGGTCATAGCTTCCTGAGTAAAGAATGGTAGGTCCAAGACCGTTTCAAGAATGCATGTGCCAGGTGATTTAAAATATTTAGTAAAATGGCACTTTGATATAATATGGTCTTATATAGATATCTACATTCTACATAAATATATTTTTTCTTAAAAAAACCTATATATTATATGAGCCTTTAAAATTTATAAAATTAATTAAGAGGAAACCATTGGAATTTTGATTTCGTATATCTACAAATTGAATGGAGAAAAAATGTGGTTGTTGTTAAAATGGTCTTAACTTTTATTGTTTTTAACTCGCGTGTCCATTATATTTAGTTGCACCATAAGAGCGCAGGTTTGTCTGATACAGTCGTGAATTTTATTGTTTATACCAATGATCAAATAAATTATATTTATATATTTAATGAATTTGAATTATTTTTTAAAATCAAGGGAATTTCAGAACCTATTGTTATATTAAGTATATTTTTTGTTTAATTATCAAAACCACTTGCATTCTGCTTATCGGTTATTTTGTGATTAATTTGTACAAAACACCTTACATGCTTAACACACATGGCATTTCAGAAATTTTATATTTTTTTGTTGCATTCTGCTTTAGTTATAATTCATTGAAGGATTCAATTACACAATACTTCAGGATGAACTGATACAACACTTACAAAAGCACTCGATTCGAGTGGGTAATGTACTTTATGAGGATGTCAGTATTTGTTCACATAATAAAACTCAGTTCACAAAAGCAATATACAACCATACACATACCTATGTACACAACACATCATAATAATATTATGTTATGTACTTATATGCACTGCATATATAATATATATAGCAGTTTGGCAACGGCAGGACAAAGGGGACTGACAACGAGACAAGTGATTTTATTATACAGTTTATGTCTAGGCTCTTCAAGGCGAACATCCCCTTAACTTCGGTTCTCTAGAGTACTTTAGTAAGGATTTTTGTGAAAGGTAATCAAAGCAAGGCGAAAAAGAAGATGATTTAATAGCCGGTAGATTTGTATTTTGTCTTTATCAAGTTAAAGATGGCTGAATGTTGAAGGAGATCTCTTCATAATCATTAAATATTTCTATTATATCTAATATTATTGGGAGACCTGATATTTTTATTATGGAAAACATTGCTAGAGCTATTGATTTTTTATTTCTGGATGATAAATAAATCATTAAACTGCTAAGATTTGTTTTCAATACTCGGATAGCCTTGTCGACTTTAGCAGCTTATTTATAAATAATACGAATTAAGAATTATGAGAAGTCCTGCTTACCACGGCATAATATGTGGGTATTTATGATAGAAAATGATGTCTTATTTTGAACATCAATGTCAATTAGTGGTATATTTATGAATAAAACAGATCATATGCTAAAAACAAAAAAAAATAGTTCTTGGAAAAGGTTCTCAATTTAGTAGGTATATGAAGAAAACTCATGAATAGGATCATTTTCATAGCACCTCTCCAGCTTTTACACTATAAGCATCTGATCTGAGCAAGTACTCCATTTTATTAAAAATCACCCAGAAGATTCTCAATTTGGTATGTAGAAAATTTTTGAAAAGGAACATTTTCATAGTACCTGCTTAGCATTCTATGAGCATCTGCTCTAAGAACGCGTACTTCATTTTATAAAAATTACTCAGAACGTTCTTAATTTGGTATATGAAGAAAATTCTTAAACATGAGCACCTGCTTTTTATACTATGAGACTCTGCTCCGAGCACGTCCTCCATTTTATTCAAATATTCCTGATTTTTTTAATAGAAAAGTTTTGTGTTTTAAGATGATCATTCAAGTCATGCCAAAAGACTCCTGTTCTGTCAAGATACGCAGTTCATTTCTGGTCAGATGTCATTTTTTTTAAATCTGGTTGTGTTCAACTGAAATAATAACTTTGATAATTCGATTACACTAGTTTCAGTGGCAGAAATAAAGTTGGTGAACTCGTCTCATCAGCAGTAAAAACTTACTTACGTCTTACTGCGAAGCGATATTATTTGTTCTCTAATATTTTTGACTAAATGGATTTGTTAACAAATAGTCAATAGACAATCTAATGGTTGCTACCGAAAGGTTACGTACAGCTGTATTTCGGAAATACCACATCCGAATGCCTTAGTTTATTAATGGTCGACTAGAGGATCCCACAGTCCGTCAACAACAAAGCGACCACTTTTCACAATGATTAACCGCAATCAGTATACGACGGAACCCACCTCCATCGAAAACCATTGGTGCGTGCTGTGAAAAATGTGTTCATTGACTTGGTTTTCCAAAGAAAGACAGGGATCAAGGAAAGAAAACACCTGAAAGTTCATATCACAGCTGCAGGGATTTCCAGCAGCAGGGATAAAAGAACTAGAGTCTACGTACATATCGGATGAAGATGAGAGAAGTTCACAGTAGCGTGTGACGTGGTGATCGTAACTATAAATTAACGCATTGGCTACAGAAGCAGAAGAAGCCGCTAGTAGGTATGACATTGGGACCATCCATAGAATTACCAAAGAGCTCACAGGTATCCACAGTTCTAAACCACACCTGGTAAAAGACAAAGACTGATCCCTACCAGTTTTGGATGAGGGCCAGCTTAAATGGTGGAAGGAGCAATTTTCTGCGGTTTAAATCACGTTTTTTCCAATGAAGTGAAACAAACGTCAAATGACTCATCCGAAATAACAAATTTCCAAATTCTTTGTATTCCCCAGTAAAGAATAAATCATAACCGCGATCAAAGCACTGAAGAACGAACCGGTTGTATTTGACGGTATTCCCGGAGAGTGCTTACGAACAGCACCAATAACATGGAGTGAGCTACTGCACCCGCTCATTAAGAGAGCCTGGAAAACAGAGAGATTTCCTGAAGATTATAAAAAAGGATTGATTGTCATAGATCCAAAAGAAAAGGAGACCTTACGCAGCAAGAATAGTATTGGAGCGAATAAAACACCAGCTCCAAGACACACTCGACGCCGGACATGCAGGATTCCGCACTAGATCTTCCTGTGTGGAAAACATCAACACCTTACGGATCATCATCGAACAATGCATTGAATATCTATCGCTACTTCACCTGCTGTTCATCAATTTTGAAAAGGCGTTCATTACTGTAAAAAAAGAATTTAGATTTGCTTTAATTGCTATTATTAAGGCTACATATCTGTGGAAATAAGACAGAGTAGCTTATTTCGACATAAGCGTTTTTTCGGTTTTTCAATTGTTAGTAGTCTAGAGTTTGAGAGCAACTTTTCTCTCCAAACCCCATCATGAAATCATTACTCGTTGAAAAGTTATCTTTTAATTCCTAAATCAAATTTACATTTTTTCTAATTACAGATTGAAGACAAAAGTGCGTTTTTCTCGAAACCTGTTTTTTTAACATAAGCTACTCTGTCTTATTGGCACAGATATATGATGCATCCAAATGTCACATTTTACATAAAAGGAGGTTGTCAGACAATGCTGTATACTGTCACCAATATTGTTTCTATTGGTGATAACTGATAAGTGATATACTGCACGCAGCTTTACTGACTGGAAATGGAGAAATTCAGTGAACTCTGCAATAACACCTTGACATCTTGACTACGCGGAAGACGTATGTTTACTCTCTTATAGGATTATGGATCTCTATCAAATGACAACAAGTGTGGAGACAGAAGCTGAAACCTTATCGATCATCATTGAATATCGATCAGCAATTCACGGAAAAAACTAAAATAATCAGCCTTGGAACTTCCTCACTTATCCAAGTAGATATTGCAAGACAACCAGTTGAATTTGCAATATCTTGGGAGTATTGTTTCTATACTGGTGAAACTAGATATTAGCAGCCGATTCGGGAAAGCAAAGGTTGCATTCGGAATGCTACCCAAAATATGGAGAAACAACTCCATTTCCTTAAACACCAAGCTAGGACTGTTCCGCTCCAATGTTGAATTCATGCTGCTTTATGGTTGCAGCACTTGGAAAGTCACATCCGTTATGACAAGAAAGCTGCTAATGTGTCAAGAAAAGGTCAGGATTGGTCATACGCTTCGAAAAGGTGATGAGTGCATTGCGAATCAAACGATGCAATGGAACGCGCTTACACAGGCAGGGATACAAGTGGGCCGACCTAGAAGTAATTGGCGAAGAACGGTTGAAGAGGAATCAGCACAACTGGGGAAGAGTTGAAGAGAGATGAGGTACATCTCCAGAAATCGTACACGAAGGCGCGTAGAAATAGTGGAGGCCCTCTGCCCAGGAAGGGGAACCTACGAGTTCGAGTAAGTAAGACCGTAGTAAGTAAGTAATGCAACTAATCTTAGCGAGCTTCAGGAAAGACCTCTTCCCTCAGAGAGGGTGACAGTTTGGGGAACAGTATAAATATTTGAGATCATCGACCCTTACTTTGTTTAGGAAAATTATCAATGTTACACTCTTGACTTCACCATGTTATCTAACCTTGACCAAAGATTTTTTCATGCCTATATTGGAAGAAATTAAAAATGAGGACGTGACGTTTCAACAAGAGCGTATGCATGGATTTGTTGACCTAAAGATTTCCCAATAGTATAATCTTACTTTAGAGCGATCATATCTACACCACCAACCAATTATAGTTTTTTGGAAAACGTAAAAAAAAAGTTTTTAAATGATAGATTATAGAACCCTAATGAAAGCGTTTACGTTTCTCGAACGCCGTTGCAATGTTACTTGTCTTTCCTTATTTTATCGCTACTTTTATAAACAGTATTCCAATGAAATAGCTAGTTGAATCTCTCCCCTAATACAATTTAACCATAGAATACTCGCGCTTCTGGAAATAGCCATCAGTTGAACTTTTAGCCCAATTTCAGACGTAGTATGGGAAGTAAAGAGATTCTATCTTTAACCGCACTGTACGAATGTGGAATGATTTGCCTTATATAAAAAACCTTAAATTAAAAATCCAAAAACAAACTCTCTTAAATGCTATCTAAAATTAGACAACTTTTACAAGTACAAGTTCTTTGATAATTCTTGTCAATAAAAATTGGGGTAATTTTTGTTACCGAAATTTGGCAAATGCACCACTGTGCCTATAAAACCACTTACGATGCGGAAGCCAAACATGAGGCGCCAATAAAATTTTTCACATTTCCTTCTATACCTATACTAACCCCACTCCCTCGAGTACACAGTTCGAATGAAAAATACAAACTTCAAAACAAAAGTCATGGAATTCACATTATTTACCTCTCCCATTGCTTTAATTTCGAAATAAGTACAAAACTTTTCAAGTTGCTTCAGTTATTTTACCGCAGGGGTCACAAAAAATATATACAAATGTACATAAAATAGCTAGTACCTATACATATATTTTTAAATAACTTTCCAACGCATTAATACGTAATAATTAAAACAAAAAATGAAAATTCAAATTTCGAATTTTGATAAAACAATCTTAACCCTGATGTAATAAAAGCCTACTTCACTCAAATTCCACTCAATTGACCTCGAAAATTGGCCAAGAGATAATTTTCTAAAACTTCGTTGGGAACAGTAAGTTTTCAAGCCAGAGCGTAACGCCAGCGGCTAGACATTTTAAGTTAGGGTAAAAATTCGTTGTCATTTCATTTCCTGGAAAAAAAAACTTTTACTTTGTGAAACGTTTTACAGAATTTCGCAAATGAAATTAGAAAGGCTAAAGAAGGAGACCAGACCAGCGATAGAGGAGGAATATAAAACTTACAAAAGAAGAATAGCTATATATATTATTTTTTATTTTTTTTGAAAATATAGAAAGATGAAAATGCAAGGCGAAAAATACTCGCTGAAGACGACTTGAATTGTAATTTGCCTTTTGCTTTGAGGCAATTAATAAGTTGACTTTTAACTTTCTCTCAAAATTTCGCCTTAAGGTACAGACTTTAATTGTAATGTCAAAAACGTAGCAGTGTGTATAAAGGTGTGGGTATATTATTTGAATGAACAAATAAGAACAAAAATGTAAACTTCAAGGTAAATTTGGGAATGGGAACAGAAGTCAAAAACACTTAATTTTCCTAAGCGGTTTCAAGTGAATAATTATCAAAAAAAAATGGCCATTAACTTTTAAATGTCCAAAAAATAACTAAAAAAATTTTGTAACTTGGGTTTTCAGTGGATCAATTCTATAAAAATGTTTCTTTTTGTATTACTTTTTTTAAAGAGTTCCAAAACTTAATCCACAGATAAGATGTGAAATATTTAATTTCTAATTAAAATCACTATTGAATTAATTTTCCGATTTTTAATCATTGGGCCCTACCAATAACAAAATTTAGAGATGACTTAAATATTTAAGTAAAATGGACCATAATTGTGTAGTGTATACTCTATATAACAAACCAAACATGGTATGATTTAAATATTTAAGTAGACCCTAAATAATGAATATTTCCTGGTACAGACTCTTAAATATGAAACATGTGATGTATCGTTCATTATTTATAGTCCATACCATTACTTGAATATTTAAGTCGTCTTTAAATTTGGTTATTGGTTCAAATGGTTTTAGTGACGTTGGTTTTTTTTATAATTATGAAATTTTGAGTAATTAAGAGGTGAGGTATCTAAAGGTGGAAGTGATGCTATAGCGTGTAGGTATTAAAAAGCTAACCTCACATGCATCACCGGATGTACACAGAGCATCGCTCAAACGATTTTTATGAAACTTTTTAATACAATACAAAATGGCATAAGAAATCATTAAAATAAATATCCGACTACTGACACGCCTGCTTATTAATTGAAATATTAATATTACATATTTCAAAAATTGTCAAACAATTGGGTTGCGTTCTTATAAAAATATGTATATAATATTGTTTTTAATAGTTTTTACATACACAGTTTTTCGCAACGCCCACTTTTGTTGGTTTTTTGAAAATATGTTTTTCGTATTGAGTTGTAGTATGCTCTTTAACATTGAAAAGATTCTAGCGATTTTTATAAAATTTTCAGAAAAGCTTAAAGAGAGCACAATAAAACCCGCTTATGAGAAACCCGCTTGAGAGATAATCCCGCTTATCTAAAACACTTTTTAATCCCCGGTTATTTGTCGACTAATAACCTTTAAAACACGATCCGCTTAAGCGAAACTTTCTTAAGTGGATAACCCGGATATATCTGAAACATATTTTCATTAAAATTTTATATTTTTTATTGCAAAAAACTCTCATAAGTAAAAAAAATGGTCGAACAGAACAAAAAATTCGCTGAATGCTTTCACTTAATTTTTATTTTTTACCTCCACCAAATTTTCACCATTTAAATATCTGATGTGACACATTTTCCTTTTTGTAAACAAAATGGGTTTTTGGTTTTATTCTCAAAAATCCAGAATTCAGAAACCACCAACCAAAGAAGCTTTTCAATTTCTCGGTGTTCTTAAACAGTTTTCTGATGGAAATAATGAACCAATCTTAGATGAAATTGAACATATTAGGATGAATAACCATTTTCAGACCTTGTCAAAAACACGACTCTATTTTAAGAAAGTTTATATGCATACGTGCCAATGTAGATGGTAGAGTATTATAAAAAATCGATTTTCATAAAAAAAAACACAAAAGACAGAAGAACAGAAGCCAAAATTGCTTATTGAAAACTTTAACTTTTTCGATAATTAATGTTCAGCCATCGTTAACTTTTCCCAAGTCAAACTTTAAATTTTATTTAAAAAAAGGTACCCACAGGAAAATTTTATTTACACAAAAATATTACCTTTTTTCAATTTTCGAATTTGAATCGAAAAAAATACTAAACTTTAAAAAGAATTATTTGTCTATTAACATTGCTTTTATGACTTTTTTTTACTGTATAATCCTTATAAGGTCATCCAAATAGAAATTATGAAGTTTCATTTTTCTCTAAATAGTCGATTCTATACTTTAATGCCGTAAAATCTACAATTGAACTGCATTTAAAGATTTGAAAAATATAATTTTTTTTTAAAAAGTCAAAAATTTTGAAGAAATATGAAACATTTTGGAAAAAGTGAAACATTTTTAAACGAGTCAAAATTAATAAAAATAATTTAAAAGAAAAGTCAAAAATTTTGATAAAGTGAAAAAATTTGAAAAAATTGAAAAAGCTCAAATATTTTTAAAAAAGGGAAAAAAAACTAAGAAAATTCATATAATTTATAAAAAGTCAGAAATTTTTAAAAAAGTCGAAAATTTTGAAAAATTCCAAAACTTTGAAAAATATGTAAAATTTTTATGAAAATAAAAAAAATTGAGAGAAAAAGTCAAAAATTTTGAAAAAGTCTGAAATTTTGATAAATTGAAAATTTTTGGAAAAAGTAAGAAAATTGAAATATTGAAAAATTGAAAATTGAGAAAAATCAAATAATTTTCAAAAAATCAAAATAACATTTTGTAAAAAGTCAAAATTTTTGAAAAAAGTAAAAAAATTTGAAAAATATGAAATTTTTTTACAAAAATAAAAATTATTTAAAAATATGAAAAAAACGAAAAATGAAAAATTTTGGAAAAAAGTCAGAATTTTTTATAGTGTCAAATATTTTTAAAAAAGGGACACATTTTGAGAAAAGTCAAGAAATTTTGAGAAAGTCGCAAAAACATTTTGTAAAAGTCAAAAATTTTGAAAAAAGGCAACAATTTTGAAAACGTCAAAAATTTTAAAAATTTTTTTAAAATATGAAAAACTTGGGAAAATATGAAAAAATTTAGGAAATGGTAAAATTTTTTTAAAAAAGTCACTGACTTTTTTTATTTTTTATTATTTGAACGTTCGTGAATGGATCTTCAATAGTTTCAACGTGATAAATTCGGGAACTTATCACATTTTACAGATACCAACATTTGATCGTGAATACGAAATTTATTTTAAAGTAAGCAAAAATGAAGAATCGCGATCGAATTAAAAATAAAATTCCTTTTTTAATTTTTCACAAGAGAACAAATCGTATTTTATCGCTCCTCGAAATGAGTAGAAAAAAGAAACTTGAGGGATTTGTCAATTCCTAGCAAAACGCTAGGAATCGAACCCAGGAATTCGGCGTAGCAGTCCTACACACTAAACACTGAAGCCACGCGCTTCTATAAAATTATAATAATTTATAACCTTGTTACAAAAATTAAATTTGTATCTAAATATGTATACCATTTTATTGAATATTATTTAATAGAATTAATCAAATTTTAACTAAAATTAATTTTGAAAGAATAATGAGATATTGATGGTTTGGAATTGTCTAGCTGTACACTTGTTATTCACAACAAGTTGAACGAAAGGTATAAAAATAATGTATAAAAATGAAATTGGAGCGCTATTTACATATGTATGTACATATATCCTTTTACACGTTCTATATACCTACCTTATTCTGTTATTAAATTAAAAAAAATAATTTAATGTTTTTTTAGTGAACCATTTTGAGTGTAAAGATATACCTACTTTGTTATTTGGTTGACAATTTGCATAATACAAAATATGTCAAACTCAAAATAATGGGGTTGTCATCCTTGTAATTAAATTCTCTGAATTCCCCCATCCAAATGTATGACTTCAAAGGATATGACGAGCTGATGTACGGACACTCTGCTCTATCCTATATAATGTACATATGTATGCATGCACAAAAAATATAAACAACAACATTCATACAAATATATGTAGCTGAAGCCAAATAACAACATAATTAATGCGAAACCAATTTTACAAAAAGATTTTTAAAACAAAAATTAAAATAAAGACATTTTTAATTTGTCCACGACCGAGTTATATTCTGTTCTTTAAAAAAAAATCGCGTGCATGGACATGGGTTTCAAAACGCTATACAACACTGGCATCAGGAGCAGAAGCAGGACTCCGGCACTTCTCTCTTTTGTCCTTGCGCTGCGTCCGTCGCACCATAGTTGTCGTCGTCAAAAAAGGAAGTAATTAAAAACGTGTTACTTGTCCGACAGAATGTTGGTGGGCAGCTCTGGCGGTCTCGGTGGTATCTGTATCTGTGCAGTATATGGGTGGCGCGTGGCCGGTGATGTAGTGGCAGTGCAGCGAGACGACATGACGATGACGACGACGATGAATTAAACCGCACATACGGATGAAATTATTAATCGGGACTGTGGATAGTAGTGCTGGAGCTTTGTGCTATTCCTGTCGCATATCTATCTATTGAAGTCTGTTTCTTTTTGTTGTTTTTTGTTTCACGATCGCCTGCCAGAGGGGAGCAGAATAGACAACGTGACAGCGACTGTGACGGTGGATATAGTGACGGTGACGGTGCGGTGATGGAAATGCGAAGGACTCGCGGTACTTGGTGTATCATGTTTTGCTGCAGGCTGCAGACTGCAGGCCCAGGATGCAAGAGGAATCATTTAATGTATATCTGTGGAATTTTAAATTAAGTCATAAATTACATGGAAGTCTATGTAATTGCATCATGTTTGCATTGCAAGAGGTGAGTATTTTGCTTCTTTTTGATTTGTAATGCAGATGGAATAAGCACTTCTTTCACTCACATATTATAGATACTACATATATACTTACCTACTATACTAGTATAAATGAACCTTTACATATAGGTACTTGTATGGTATATATACGGGTCAGAAATGAATTGGACTTTTTGGGTCATTGCTTGAATTAAGGGCACTCACATGTAAGTTGGATGGATACTTATGTATTTTACATATAAATAAATATGTAAGTGCTGATGTGAATTCGATAATTATATTGAAACACTTATGTTTACTTTGATTTAATATTAATGAAATTTAAATAAAGATGCAGATGCATGTGAGTGGAGAAAATGTACCTACATTTAAGGGAAGAAAACGAAAGGGTACCGATACCGTAAATGAAAGTTATATCTGTTCCTGATAGAGGTTCCAGGTATTTTCTTCTATTTTTTGTTGACAGAACATCCGTCAAAAGATGCGTATTTATTAGATTATTCAAATAAATATCCGAAGGAAACTTCTGGCCTCATCATGTATGCGTTTGAAGTTCCGAAGAAGTATATATATGAATAAGCGATATCTACATTTATGAGAAAAGCATTTGTGTTTTGCTTTTGTGTTCAAAAATTCCACTTACCTAAGTGTGACAAAAGTCCAGGGATTCTAAGGTTAATTCAGGTTATATAAGGGGATTCTGTATAGGAATTTGTATGTTAAATAAAACATGTTAAGAAGGACATACATTGAAAACTTTTTACGTAGTTATTTGTTGTTCATTAGTTCATCACATTCATAAAGCTCAGAGAAAATGAAAGGTAACATTTGTTTAAGATTTTATTTACATCATGTTAAGTTTACATTAATTGGAATTATTTTAGTTCCCTTAACATATTTTCATGTTGACCAGCTATAGTAAGAAAATGTAGTTAATTTTGTGGTTAAATTAAAAACTTTAAAATTTAGAAATAAAACCTAATCGTGTCACAGGATAAACATTGGAAAAAATGAAAAAAAAAAACCTTTTTTCAGTTATTGACGATTTTAAATTCGCTCTATGATTTCAAGGTAACAAAATTTTCTTCAATTTCGTGGTATTTTGGATTTTTGGCAAAGAATTGCGTTTGTCGAAGTTGAAAACTTGAGACTCATAACCTAAACATCTCAGCAAAAAATTAGAACTACCGGGTCTGGTTTAAGGTCTGATGTATGTATATAGAATTACTGGAATAATAAATTTTCTAATAATTCTCTGAAATAATTTTTTTTCCTAATAATAAAATGGGGATGAAGATAGGATTCTAGTATGAACAGATAACAAAATACCAAAAATTACCTCAAACCTATACGTTGAATTGCCTATAATTACTTTAAGTTTTTTTCATTGAGATTGAGGAAACCAAGGAAAAACTCTAAAGATAGCTTCAGTAAGTAAAACGAGCATTCTTGATTGTTAAATATTAGATTTTGCCTTAAAAAGAAAGCATATTATTCATCACGTGGTAACCATATACTTCTGGTCTAATTTTAGATGTTAACTGCCAGTTTCACAGTGAAGTAAGTGTCACTTAAGTGCCAAATATGGAAAACTAATTCCCAATTTCTCAGTTTAAACTTATCGGAATAAGTGACACTTAAGTCTCCCATGTTGGCCACTTAAGTTCCACTTACTCAGGTAGTAAAACTGCGGCTTAAGTGCCAAAATGGGAAAATTAAGTGCCACTTATTTTGTTAAGTGTGCACTGTGACTTATTCGGATTTAACCTATTTATTAAGAGAGAAAACATTTACTGAATGCTGCATTATAGACAGGATCTAAAATCCGTCAAAATTGTAACAATTGTATAAAAGCATCGCAAAATAATCAATTGCAGGTTACTAAGACGCTAGTTCAAAGTCTTATAGATAGAAAGAAATTATTTCCAGCAGAAAAATGCTTCAAATTGTGAAATTAAAAACCCTGGGGTTGAATCGTGTAAGGTGATTTTCGATAAGTAAAAGTCACAATTAAACAATTCCGTCTGTGTAAGATGATATCACATTTGATACCTAAAGAGCTATCACATGAAAAATGTGATTGTCACTTTCCAACAAATCTGACGTTTCTGCCGCAGTACGACTAGAGTTACCAGCAGCCTACAAATATAGTACAACTTTTTTATAGTTCTTTTTTTTACCATTCATACAAACAAAAATAAACATTCTTGTGACCAAAAAAGTTTACTACATATCGGAACATAAAGAATTGTATCGCAAAGACTTCATTTTCGTTACATATTTTCGATAGTTAATTACAAACATTTAAAAGATTCACTATGGCAACCATGTTTTTGACATATGTCATTGAAAAGTTTTCAATTTAATTGAATTGAGTTGAATCTCCTTACCCAGACAGAAAACTAAATGACAATCACATGTTACTATGGTTGATGTGACAATCATTTAACACCTAAGCCGATTCCAGCCCTGGTCGGCAGTTCTTCCACTGAAAAAAAGAACCGTTTCATCAGAAAAAAATAATAAAAATAAGCGTATAATATTAGTATTTACAAACTTGTTATTCACATATACTAGGGTGTCCCTTATTTTTCAAAATTTGTTTTTTTTTTAACGCGTGCTGCTTAATTTTTTTTTCTTGTTATAGTTTAAAACCGTTGCGAAAAAAATTTGGCGTCATTTGAACTTAATTTACTAGACCCGACTTTCATTCAAAGTATGCCGCAATTTATATAGGAAAAATACCACATGTTTATTTATTTATTTATTTATTTATTTATTTCAGTGAATAGCTTAAACACAGTAAAATACATATCTTATAAAATAGTGCTAAGCTTAAATAGAGAAAAGCAAAAAGATAAATGAGAGCTACATGAGTCATTATTGGAAAAAAAAAATTCAAAATTACATGTTTTAAATAATTATCAAGAAAAAATAAAAATCAGAAAAAGTAGGGTAATAATAATTTACAATTTGTATATGTTTATTAATGATTCAATACAAAAAATGAGAAAGAAACTTAAATATTTCAATAGGCATTACGAGAAAGATGTGTCTTAAGCTTGCTTTTAAATCTTGTTGTGCTATTAATCCTTCTAATATCCCGAGGCAAAGAATTCCACAGCCGAATGGATTTAATGAAAAACTGACGTTCCGAGGTCAAACAAGAACACCGAGGATGAATCAACTGAGTCGATCTAATCGAAGAGATAAAATTAAGTTTTTGATAAAGATATGAAGGTTGATGGGATAGAAGTATGTTTGACAAGAGACTCAGTGCACGAAACTGCAAAAGGTTATTGAATGACATGCTATACAGATCATTTACATAATTAGAAACACGAGCATAACGTCGCAGTCCAAAAACATAGCGCACAATGCTGTTAAAAGCAGTATTGAGTTTGCGTTTGGATGCATAGCTACAGTTAAAAAATATTTCACAACCATAGGTTAGGATGGACACAGGAAGTGATTTCGCAAGAAGGCACCTGGTTTTAAAAGGGGTAAGGGAATAAGTGGCCCATAAATTGCGAAGTACACCATACGTCTTTCCAACAGATATATTTATGTGATTGTCCCATGTAAGTTTCCTATTAAAGGTAACGCCAAGGTTTTTAGCAGTTTCCACATACTCAATTTTGTCATTGTTCAGAAAAATGGAAGGAAAGTATGATAGGTCTAAAGGTTTTTTTGAAATTACTATGCAATTAGATTTTTTTGGATTCAAGATAAGCCTGGAATGCTTAGACCAGCTAGCTATTTTAGCAAGATCTTCATTCAAACAGTAAGCACCATGCTCGATCAAACCCAATGGACAACTCAACACTAGCTGAACATCGTCAGCATACATATTAATGGAACAGTACTTAATAAGGGTTGGAAGCTCATTAATATATAGTGAGAAAAATAAACGGCGAAAAATTATACAATACAGACAGTTTGTGACATAAGAAGGAATGGTCAACCATATCAAAGGCCTTAGAGAAATCCAATAGGACCAAAAATGAAACTTGACCATCATCAAGAGCAGAGCGTAATTCTTCTGAAACACCTATTACGGCAGTGGTACAGCTGTGTTTTTGTCGGAATCCAGATTGCCTAGGGGACAGAAGGCTATGTCTGGAAAGATGGTGATTGACTTGCTTTTGTAAAACCTTTTCAAATGCCTTGGATAAAAAGGGAAGGATGGATATAGGTCTGAACTCATTACCTTTCGAAGTTTTTGGGACAGGTATAACTTTAGCTGATTTCCAATCAGAGGGGAAGATACCTGTAGTCAGCACAGAGTTAAAAACATATGTAATATATGGGAGAAGTATAGGCAAAATTATTTTCAAAAATGATGGATGAATTTCGTCAAGCCCTACCGCCTTAGATTTTATACCTAGTATACATTCAAGCACATCGGTTGAGCTTACCGCGGTAAAACGAAAGATAGGGCAACGAGCAAGTAAGGATGGACTTTCAATTACTTGAGGAATTTGTTGAATGTTATTAGTTGGCTGTGATGAAATAAATTGATGATTAAGGACATTAGGGTCGAGTACATCAAGGTTGATACATTTAGGTTTACCAATTCCAATGTTACGCACATTCTGCCACAAAACTTTACCACCGAGGGACGCATTGAGTCGACTAGAATACGTATGTATTTTAGCTACTCGTATCTCAAAGACCACTTTGTTGCGAAGGGAACAGTAGATTTTTCGGTGTTCATCTAAACGATAGCGCTTCCAACGGTTATATGCACAATCTCGCTGTCGAATAAGAAAACGTATATAATTAGACAGCCACGGTACACTATTAGATACTATAGTTTTTGTTTTTAATTGAACGTGCGTGTTAAAGAGTTGTAAAATCTTAGAGTTAAGAAAATGAACTTGTTCATTAGGACAAGAAAGAAAATACAAAGTGTTCCAATTGGTGCTGCGCACTTGTTCTTCAAGAAGTGGATAGTTAATATTCTTGAAGTCTCTGTATTTAAAAGTTCGAGGCGAGGAAAAGGTATCAAAATCATATGTAAGATATAAAAGATCATGCCTTGAAAAAGCTGGTGCCGATAGCTGATCATAGAAAAGTACTTTGCTTTTAGTACTAACAAGAAACAAATCTAGCAACGAAGAGGAATGGTTAGAAAAATGAGTTGGAACTGTTGTATTTACAGAGAATAAGTTAAGTGAGCGCATTTCGTCAATAAAAGCGCTTTCTGAAAAGAGATTGCTATTGAAATCTCCACACAAAATAAGGTTAGGGCACATTATAGATATATGCTCAAGTTCAGAAACGAATGGCAAGAAGTTTACATTCCTATTGGGCCGATAAATAGTACCAATAAGAATTTTGGTATCATTATTGGCAATTTCTATAAACAAATATTCAATATCTGAGCCGGCGGGGGATACTTCACGAAGCTTACAGACAATACCATGCTTTACATACATTGCGACTCCACCACCGATCCGTCCAACCCTGTCACAACGAAAAATACGATAACCAGTGAGACCAACCATTACATCATTAAAATCATCTTTGAGCCACGTTTCAGACACACATACCACATCAACCAAAGAATTTTCGAAGAGATCACGAAACTCATCTATTTTAGGAAGCAGACTTTGTGCATTAATGTGGCATACATGGAGTCCAGAGTACCGGCCTCTGAAAACTTGAATCATAGTTTTTAAACACGATGCCATTTACTAACGAATTTATTAAAAAACAGCACAACAATACTTGTACAAATATATAAAAAAAAAGCAAGAAGAAAAGCTTAGAAAAAAAAAAAAAGAAAAAAAATGAGGAAAGAAAAGAAAATTTTAGATATATTGAAAATGTTTAAAAAAGAAAATGAAAATGAAATGAAAATGAAAATGTAATAAAGAGCAAAAAAAAATAATGTTCAGAAAAGAAAATAAATAATTATTTAAATAATATTAAAAATAAAAATGTTGAAAAAATTAAGTAACTTCAGTTTCATCAGTTAAGCTGGCAATGCTGTCAAGGTCTTCAATGTTTTCTATTATTGTCGCAGTCTCGTCCAGTTTACATTTGACATATACAGATCCACGTGAAGTATAAACAGATGTAAGTTGTTTACTTTTTTTCAGCTTCAAGGCAGCTTGTAATATTTGTTGATTTTGCTTGATTAAACATTCGCGCAGGTGTATAGTACTAGTGGAATTAATACCGACGTGTTGTAAACAAAGTTCTTCCTTGGTTTCCTTGCGAAACAGAGCGATAGTTTTACGAATATTGTTTCTTTCATACGGTGTTTTGAATTTTATTATTATTCCAGTGTCCTTGGAATTGCCTTTCGGTTTAGTGCGGAAAATATTTGTGAAATTTGGTGGCTCTAATTTAACCGAAGAGCAAAGTGTATTGAAAATCAAAGTCAGGTTTTCGTCAGGCGAGTGTGGGATTCCAAATAGTATAGCGTCAGTGGCTACCATACGGTTTTCCTGTATGAAAAGTGATTTCTTTACTGCATTCAGTTCGCCTGTGACACGCTCAAGATTGTGTTTGACGTCATTAATTTCGGATGTGTTATCGTTGATGCGTGTCTTGGAGACACCACATTTAGTGTTAACGACGGTGAGTGACGATTTGACATTGTAGAAACCTCTTGCTACACCAAAAACAAATTTCCATCCAAATTGCTATTTGCATTGCAACAGCAATGTGTTTCAGCCTTTAACTACAGGCACTCCGAATTTGGGATTCTGGTCTATGAGAAACTTTCGCCCGGATTATGGCAAAATTTTAACCGTCCATAGATGGGTGAGTTTTGACCAGAAAATTATTATACAGAATTATTCATAAAGAATAAATCATTCTTTTTCAAGAAAGTCAAACATTTAATTTTTGTGGTCAAAATTGCACTTGCTATCTCGTTTGTGGTTTTCGCTATAATTCTAGGCGGGAGAAATATTTGAATGGACCAGATCCTTAGTCCAACTAAATTTAGATGCTTATGAGGCTACATGGGAGTTCAGTTGAAACTGAGACGATTTTCACAAAAATTTTGTATCTAAATATTCAGAGAAAAATACAAAAATCCATTAAAAAAATAATAACATTTCTCTGCGTGTGTCTCTGAATTGCCTTTTAAATTGTAAAATTAATTGGGAAAAACGACTTAATGTACATAAATATCAAAAGAATTCTTTTCCTACTCAATAATTTTCAACCCTTCTTAAACTCAACCTCCGTGTAAACCACCGCTTCAACTTTTCGCGAAAAATTATAGCGACAGCGAGATGCGTTGGTAGGGGAAAGTGACGCCCAGTTAAGATGAAGGCAGACACCCAAAAAGCTTTGGGCAATCCCATTTTTTTGGAGAAACTGGATTCATCGTGGTTGGTCGTCTCAATCTCAAGTGGTGATTAAACAAAAAGTTAAAAGAAAATCTAAGTGTGTGCAAAGTTACAAATTTCAATTGAACGCGCTCATTTAATTATATAAAAAGTTTTCGTGTGCCCGTCCAAAAAAAAAAGTAATAATTGCACAATTACTGTGACAAAAAAAAAAATCGAAGTTCCGCACAACCACCACCGCCTAAGAAGGCCACCAAAACTTCATCGCCACCACCATCATCTGCAAAGAATCCATCAAAATCCATCACCACCACCACCATCGTCTCCAGAAAGTACCAACCACCAGCGTATGCCAAATCTTCGACTGGCTGTGACGATCCGACTGAAATTTGTAAATTTCAATCGAAGTTCCACATAAGCCGTAGTCCACCTTCAGCAACCCCTGCGCAGGAAGCCAAAATTTGCAATTGCGCATACGACCGGCTGTGACGATCCGATTGAAATTTCAGTCGAAGTTCCACACAAGCCACCTCCGTTGTCTGAAGGAAGTGAAAACTCACCTCCAGCATTTCCAGCAGCTGATTGTGAAGAGCCGATTGTATAAAATCGAAGTTCCACAAACATCTCATCAGCCGCCGTTCCACACTACAAATCTACGCACTACATCACCACCACCACCACCGTCGTCGTCCGCCTACCTACGATTTGCCACCACACAATTGCTCCTACAAGTGAAAGTGAAGAGCCGATTGTCTAACAATCGAAGTGCCACAATAGTCATCGACCGCCGCCGCTCCGTACAACGAACGAAACCAACATCATCAGCACCTCAGTCGTCATCCGCCTACCTACATAAAATTGGCTGACCCTCAACTACATCTACGACTGGCTGTGATGACCCGATTGCATGTCAATCGACGTTCCGCATAAGACCATCTACTGTCGCACTGCAACCAAAACAACAAAACCACCACCTTCTCCAGAAACCACCAAACTACCACCACCAGAGTAAGTACCTACCACCAGCGTATGCCAAATCTTCGACTGGCTGTGACGATCCGACTGAAATTTGTAAATTTCAATCGAAGTTCCACATAAGCCTATGTATAACCCGAGTAATCTACACCTGCGCTGGTTACATACTTAAATTTGGTTGGTTTGGTACATACGAACGGTACATTGGCTGGTTTCACACTTCAATTTTGTTTTTTTGTTGTGGAAAGTTCCAAGGACGCATTTTCCTTTCACGTTTTGGGAAACTGCTACCATCCATCTCGCTGTCGTCGTCGCCATCGCCTTCTAATGGATATAATTAAGTATCTTTAATTTTTTTTTTCTTTGTAATATTTTTCGATTTCCATAAAATTTTAAAGTGACCATACCTTATCAAATGTAAACTTATTGCCAATGAATTTCTTTTTTTTAATAACAATCACTAGCAAAAGGAGCTTCTTCAATTCAAACCCAGAAAGGAATGCGGTGCACCTCATCTCCCCCTTCTTGGAAGCGGAATTAGAAAAAGGGAAGCCAGAACATTTAATAGAGATTAGTGAGTCCCATTGAAAGGGGTAAGTCGTTGAATTTATAGGTATTGTTGAAATAAAGGAAGAAACATTGGTATACAGTTAGGTAAATAGGTATAAGGTCGATTTTAAAGTCTTGCTTGTTCTCATACTAAATTTAAATTTTTACATTGCTTGTTTTCTAACTAAATTTTTTTTTGCGGGTTTCAAACCTAATTTGATTAAAGAAAATCAGAGAAAATATGATTTCTTGTTTTAAAACTAAATTTTGATATCTATGTACGTATATGTACTACATACATAAGTCGGAAATTTTGTAGATTTGGAAAATAAATAAACTTTTGTATCTTTTGAATATTTGGTGGTTCATATTCCGATTTATGGTTTGATGGGAAATATATATTTCTTAGTTTCTCGTGTTCAGGTTGGTTTAAGAGTGTCGATATGAGTTCGAGTTCTCAGTAAGAGGCAATATAGGGATGTGTAGGGTCGGGGTAGGATGGTAGGGATGGGATAATTGTGCGTATGTGACAGAGTAGTCGCATGCGTTTGTAGAAGGGGTCTTTGTTTATAATTAGAGCATAGCAAAGGCGTAGGAAGAAGGGAAGGGATAGCTCTGAGAGGGTTTTAACAGCTTTTCCTCTCACTGAATATCAATGACAGTTTTGAGGTTGATTGTGAAGCGAAATTCGGGCCGTAGGAAAGTACAGTTTATGGTTAGACTTAGGCAGGCAGTAAAAAAAAAAGTAACCCATGTCTGGGGCTAGCAGCAAGATCCCTCACCCGTCGATGAGCTACCGGGAGTTCAATTTTGCCTGAGCTGCAAGTGCCTAGACACCCTTTCATCACTTTTGGCCTAAGGTTCCTGTGGCTTAGGTCAAGAAGGCAAGTAGAAGTGATAAGAGGTAGGCGGAATCGGCTTTGGGATTTTTTTTTTTTCCTTTTTCCGATTTAGGTCGATGACGTTCGTTACAACATTTGATATTTCAGATTTGAGTTGAGTGATTTCGGAGTTAGTGGTGATGAGAGCAGACTCAAGATTAACAACTTTGGTGTTTATTTGTTCAATCGTTCCACTCAATTCACTGATTTGCGCATCGAGTCTTTTAGAGATATTTTCCTCAGTTTCAGTCAATTTCGTAGAGAGTTTGGCTATTTCAATTGATAGAAGACTTATAACAGACTCACTTTGTTTACGCAGCATTTCGTCCATCATGGTTGAAGTAATGTTGTCTGTGGAGCAGTTTAGTTTGGATGTGGAACTTGATGAGTTATTTAGCTTGGGGGAGTTCATTATAACTCCTTTATCGACTTTGTTCTTAGGCAGGTTCAATTTGGAAGTGTTAGTAGTAGATTTTTGAGAACCCTTTGCCAATGGGGGAATGGGGCTAGGGGTCCCAAATAATTGTAAGTATATTGTCATTTTCAGCATCGATATCTGTACATTTTTTTTTTGAAGATGTCATTACAAATTAGAAGAAGTTATAAATCTCTTTTTCTAGTGAGAAATATAAACCACCAAATTACAGATAGGGTTAACTTCCTTCAAAACAGCAAGTTTTCGAAGTTTTATTTTATAATATTCTTAAATCTTGAATAAAAAGAGGTAGACAAGAATTTTTTGCTGCTAAGTTATTATCTATATTCTAGATGTCAGTTAAGGATTTGAGATTCTACTGTAGCCTAAAGAATGTAAACAATATTCTTAAGGCTACATGTAGAAAATACTCAAACTAAAATCTGACGATTTTGCAATCATCAAATCCTCAATTCAACGTGTTCGGACGCTATAAAAAACGCTGCATCTATAATAACAGGTTTTGATGATGTTCCTGAAGTCGTTACTGTTCACTGCGATGGAAAATTACTACCTGGACTTCTAAAGAAGAACGACTTCCTATGGTTTTAACGTTTGGTAGTAAAGAAACCACTTCTTTCTGTGTCTTAGCTCGTAAACTCTTCATTTATTTATTATATATTTTAAACAAAATTTGAAAATTATTCTGGATAAAATTCTAGATGAATTCGTGACCAATAGTAAAAATCATTCCTTGAAATGTGGCCTTCTGAATGGGAAATACATAAATAGTTCATACTCGCAGATGAAACCAACAATTCTGCAACTGAGGGTTGTGAATGATACAGCAGAAAGTGCAGTTAAGATTGTTTGAGACTTTCATGGACTCATCACGGAAAAAGAAGAACAAAAGCAGTTACTCTTACAATGTGTGTAGAAGCATGAGAAATAGTATTCTGACTGAAAAAAGGAAACATTAAAAAGGAAATAGCTACTTTAGTTATCCCTTTTTTTATATGTTTTTATTGAATATTGATTTGTATTAATAAATTGGAACAAATTGAAAGAAAAAAAAATTCCTCAAACACTTAAAAATGGTTCATATTAATTTTCCTTCTTAGCTTTGACGTCAAGTCGGGTCGGGTTCCTATAGATCTACGAAGGTAATATTTTGCATACGACCAGGTCTGAGAGGTACTAAAAAAAATAAGTGGGTATGCGTTTCAAAAAAAAAAAAAAATTAATATAAGGGACACCCTAACATATACATATTCTGAAATTTTTTTGTCAAAATAAATGAAGAAATAATTCATTGATCAATATTTTTTGGAAATAAAAAATAAATTTTTCTTACCGAATTTTAAACACTTAGTTGTGGAAGGTACCTACCGCTATTTTTGGTTATAGAAATAATTTTTTGTTAAAATCTGCTAGATGATGTTAAAATAAATTGCTGGGTGCTAAATTTAATAAAAATCGATGAAGTCATTTTTGAATTATTAATTAAAAAAAATTTTACTTTTTTTTAAAAAACCAAAAAATAAAATTTTCGAAACATTTTGGTTTACAATTCTATTAAAACTTTGTGAAACATTCTCTTTCCAAAATTTGATCAAAATCAGTTGAACCGTTGTTGAGAAAATCGAAAACCAAAAAAATAGTCTTATTGGAATTTTGACCCACTTTTTCGTCTTTTATATCATCATAATGTCAAGTTTGTTCAAAAGCTATAATTTCATTTTTATTTAAAGACTCCATAAGCTGCTAACCTATGCATATATATCGCAAGTATAAATGAATGTAAGTGTTTTACTTCATCCATTACCACGCCCATGGAAACTCATGCATAAATCGGTTTGGATCAAAGTTTGTATTAAGATACGATTTTACTTTTCAAGTTAATCTAGACAGGTGGTCATCCAAAAATAAATTTAGATGGATTAATGATCGAAAATATCATAAATTTATATTGATTTGTTATTGGAGATTTTCAACGTGTTTTTCCATGAAATAAATAAAAGATATTATTTTAAATAACTTAAAAACACTTATTTTATTTATTTATTTACTTAAATGCATTTCGGAAGCTATGGAAGCATATCTTTTATTTATTTAAATGTATATGTCTGTTGTATTGATTGGCCAATATTAACCAATCATCAGCTTATTTATTATAATAAAATAACATATTTTGGCAAATAAAAAAAAATAAAAAAGTACGTATACGTCACAGTGTACCTACCATTATTGCACATAGTCACGAGCTATTTATTTTTCTCTTTGTATGGGTTTTGGATTTAAAACAAAAATGCTTAGACTTCTATTGTTCCTTTATGTGTTTTCTTGAACCATTATATATGAGTGAATATAAAAGTGGTGTGGCTTTAAAATTAAGCTTAAATAAAATTAAAATAAAATTGAGTTTTGAGGTTTCTTTTTAAACTTTTAACTGTAACGTCCCAATAAAGTTATGTATTGCTGGAAAAGTACATTCATGTAGAGACTTTTGAGTGTATATTGAATCATCTGCGTTAATTTGCGTTATCACTTTTTATTTAGCTTTGAGCGACCATATAGCTGCCTCTTCTTATTTTTACTTCAGGACCTAACAGAAAATGCTCATTTCACAGTATGTTTATGCTGTAAATTTTATTTCTTTGTTATAACGAATTTGTTTCTTAAAATAACAAAAAAGTTTATTGCAATTTTTTAAAAGATAAATTTATTAATAAACAGTATCAATAAAATGTTGCTTGTATCAATAAACCTTTATTATGCCAATAAACCACTTTTTATTGATCCGATGAACCAATTTTTGCAACGAAGATTGATACAAAATTTTTCTGTACTAATACACTTTTTAATTGTATCTATACGTACTTTTTTGGTTCAGTGTTTCATCTACCTAAATTAAATGTATGTAATATGGAGTTACCTTCAAAATTTTTGTTTAATCTTTTGGTCCCTAGTTAGTGGGAACTAGTGTCTCGGAATACTGGAGAAAAAAGCTCGCCAAACATTTTTTTTATAAATCTAAATCTCGGTATTTTTTCTTTTAATAAAAGTGAATATTTGCGGGTATAAAGGGCAACGTAAATTGCACTGCGGTTGTTATAAAATGTATTTTAAATCCACAGGTTCTCCTATATCGTTATAGTAAATACACCAAATTAATTTTATAGGGGACTCCTTTCCATAAGCCAGGGGTGGTATCTTCTAAGGTGATTTGTGATAATTGACAATCGAAATTAACAAATTAGGTCTACGTAAAGTGATTGTGACATGTGATAATCATATTTTTGCTACTGTTTCTTGTGACAGCTATTTTGTCATTTTGATGTATAATTAACAAATTCAAGAAAAATTAATTTATTTGTACTTGTGCAGTTATTTTTAAGTCCACGGAAAATGAAAGCACATATATAATAGGAATGTTCGGCCAGATCCGAGTTTTTTTTTCCTTGACTGAGTTATGAGTTTTGTTTGCATTTTATTGGGTTGCTTCCATATCAATGAAAATTATTTTATTTTCTTCAAAATCTTAAAACGATTAAAATAATTTGTACTTATATTTTATTAACTAATTTTTATTGGCACTCAACAAAGGCGGGTAAATAACACATTTTACCAACATAAAACATCAAATCAATGGATTTATAACAACTCTTAGTACTTGCCTCTGAAAGTAATGCCAAGTTTTGAATAATTTTTGGTGATGACTTTATATAGACGCAAAATTTAATTTGATCACATTTGATTGTGCTAAATGTGACATTCATCAATCACCTTAACCGATTCCACCCCAGGACTTTTTTTTTTTTCTTTTTGAAAAAATTCAAGGGTAACTTGCCACTACCTCGGCTTTCGGAACCAGAGTCGTTCTTAAAACGAGTATCTATAATCTATATACATATCGATATCCGCGTTTAAAATAAATCCATTTTGTAGACTAAAAAAATCTCTTTTAACCATAAATTATATAAAATTGTTCTTTTACGTTAAATCACTTTTGGCTTTAATCCAACAAATTTCAATTCTTAAATAATAAAATAACCATCACCAGAGAGGTGTTTCTATTTTCCAGTTAGTGTCATCAAGCAGCAAAAAATACCTCAACACAAGAGATAAAAATAACTAAGATAAGTGGAAATAAGCGGATTATTTATATTAGTTTTCTTCTTTTTTTATTCCACATAGAAAAAAAAAAAACACACTCTATAATATTTAGAAGGAACAAAAATTAACCTTTCAATAATGGCCACCAAATTGATACAAATGCTGATCGCTTGCCAAAAATGCCAAAAGCCATTCCACATATTAAATACTCGCGACAAGAAATTATAACCCGCAAAATGGATGAAACGTCCTTACCATTCCTCTTCTTTGTTGAGGCTGGCTATAAGCAAAAGCACACATATTCACTTATTCTATTCTATGACACTCTAGTATGTCGCCGCAACCGCTGCTACCACCTAACTTGGCACTCACTCAGCTAGAAAGACAGAAAAACTTTAGGAAAAGTCCATAATTCAACGGAGACGTCTCGCGCGGAGTCAAGCCCGTACTGTGTGGATGTGGATATATGTAAAATGGCCCAACTGCAAAAAAAAAAAAAAAATTTAGGAAATTCAAAAAACACACAGAAACTGAGAATCCATTTAAATCGCTATTCGGATTTTTGGCACTTCATAAGGATTCGAGTGTCCTCCAGAGTTGTGGTGGTCCGGAGAAGAAAGGAGAGACAAGAGCGGCAGTTATACACAGATCCCCGAGTCCGGTCGTCAGTAATAAGTCATTGCTTGAAATGTAAAAGCACCCGTAAGTTTCCATTTTAAAGGCCTCCGTCCCGGCCTTTTATCCCATAAAAATTTCAAATAAACGATCAGGAAACGAGAAAACGCAAACTTTCAGGATGTGTGAATGGGGCTGAAAGCAATGTAGAAAAGGATAAATAGGTACTGCATACACATAGACACAATAAAGTCAGTCAAATTTTGCCGGACAGATAGTCAGATATATACCCTCATAGAAACTGGACAAGCACACAGAGCCAAGTAGACCCTTTTTTAGCATCGACTCTTTGTGTCCTGGAATATTGCCCTTGTGAAGAAGGTTTACACAAATAATCCAATCGCATCATTTAGCCATACCACCATAGACGTTTTTGTAGTCCGGGAAATGTAGGTACATAACGTAGATATAATATACATATATATGCAATATATACATTGTATATTTATAATGTGACCGCCTTGCAGGATAAAAGGGTGCCAGACATAAAATAACTGTTAAACCGGAAAGTATGAGGACTGAGGATTGAGGATTGAAGAGGGTTGCAGAAGGCTTGAATAATCCAGTGACCAACAGCAACACCACTGCCCACTGGAGAAGAAGACCAGAATCTGCGAAAATGGAATGAGTTATCGGAACAATAAAATAGTGATTGTACTCATATATTTTATGCAAATTATTTATGGAAGGACGTGTGTCCTTGAATATTTGTATGAATTCAATAAATATAGGTAATGTAAACCTAACTCGAATAAATTATTCTTATAGTCGGACAAAGTTGAAGAAATATTTAATGCTCCTAGGAGATAAATGTATGTCCCTATGTATGTATGCACATGAATATAGTAGGTTCCTATTTTGTATGAAATTAGGTTTTTTTTTGAACAAATACTCCTGTGCATTGTATGTTTTAATAATTCTGGAAATAAGTTATTTTAAAATTATTTTGTTACATTTCGTATTTGTTTATAGCAAATGTTTTTTCCATATTGCAGCATTTATTTACAATTACATATAGGAGTGTGTCGGAAAATTTTAAATAAAGCGACAGAAATGGTTAGCGATATGCTTGTTTCAGAAATGGAAGCCATATATTGACCGAAGAATAAATAAATAAAATTTTTTTGTAATATAAATAAAAAATAAATAATAGTAATATGTATACAAATTTAGGAATACGCTGTTTTTTAGAATTTATCAATACAAACTTTAAAAATCATCTACCGATTTTAAAAATATTGAATTTTTCAAATAAACTTAAATAAAAAAAAAATTTAATTTTTACACGCAGAAGCTCCTGTGTAAAAATTTTTATTTAAATCGGTTTTTTAACAGATATATTCAGTTTAAAATCAAATAAAATGCACAAACTTGCTCGTATGTGAGATACATTGTGATCTTAAAGTTTTAATATTTTTAAAATTATATTCATCTGATAAAAGAAATAAAAAATCAAGGTAGGTAGGTAGGTAAAAATGGCGGCCACGAGCAACTTAGCTCATTGACCCAATTAGCGCTAGAGTGCGCTGTTTTAATACCATAACTCGTTGGACCTGTTGGGGGGGGGGGGAAGAAGATGCTTTTACAAAGTCTGAGTTTCTCAGTAATATGCCAGGCTAGGCAATTCGCCAGAGACGTAAGAAGTTTGATCTCTTAAGAGAAACGTCTATACTTAGGAAATACACGGTACAGTAGCTACTGAGGTCTATCCTAGAGCCAATGCGTTGCGTTGAGGAAGGAGATCAGATCTTTGATCTTTGCCTCGGAAGATCGTTGAGGTCGTTGAAAAAGTCCTACCAAATTATTGATCTCTCATTCTGGCCAACGCCCGACATTTACAGGGGAAATGGTCGACTGTTTCCTTTTCCTCTTGGTCTCCGCAACTACGACAGTAACAAATCAATATAATCTTCTTCTTCTATATATAAATAAAAATGTAAATGTTCGTTTGTTCCTAATCTAAGATCTCCGAAAGTTCTTCACCGATTTCTTTCAAATTTTGACAAAACATTGCATTCAGATCTGAACGTGTTTTTATGTACTTTTTTTTTAAACAGCGCCATCTGTTTTGCATAAAAGAAACACCCGTTGTGCTGGATCTCAGCAATCTCAGTTTCATAAATATGATTCCTCAAAAAAATTCCTGGAGTTCTGTTGTCAAAATTCTAAAAAAAAAATCGAATTCGATTGCTAAAACTATTATGGGGTGAAATGCGGGCAAAAAAGAGATGGGCATACATTACTGTTTAAATTAGAATCTGTAATGTTTTATTTTCACGGGGTGAACCATATGGGTTGGCGATAATAAAACGCGGCTACTATTTTTTAACGCAGGCAAAGGTTGCGGGCTCCGAAAGCTCAGCGAAGTCCACGGTTAACCAGATGTTAGAAATAAAGTAAAATTCCGATTGATGAATAACTCGTGCCGATTGTAAAATCCACAATATTTGACTTCCGGGGAATAGAGAACTTTTCACAGTATACATGCGTAAATTAATGTTTTGTTTTTGAACCGCCGCCGGCCACGCCGCATTTTTGGTGGGGATGTAAAAAGAAAATAAATTCATGCAGAGCGAATAGTGCACTTGATTCACGGATTCTTTATTTATCGAATATGAAATAATCTGCCAGATTCACTCGTTGTGGTGATTGATATTTACCTGGGTTTGTCAACTCGTGCGAAGCCGGGGTGGGCCAGCTAGTAAAAAATAAATTGATTAAAATTTAAAACACCTCTGAAACTGATTTTTAAAGCATCTGGCTTCTAAAATAAATCTCTGTTTATAAGAAAAAAATTTTTTAAAAATCGTTGGCGAGTGGTTTTTTTTTTAAATGTAAACATTAAAAAAAAAAAAAATTGATAGTTAATTTTGTTAGCATTGATTAACGTGAGAGTTAAAAATTAATTTAACAAAATATTCACTACCCTTTTTCGAAATATGGAATTTTCAAAAAATTATTTTAAAATTTTTTTTTTTTAATTAAAAATTTACTTTTTTTGAAAATTTTGATGTGTACCTAATATAAAATAATATAGTAGATCGTACTAATATTAGCTTATATAAAACTTTTAATCAAAAAAACATTTTTTTGGAGGTACCTACCGTTATTTTTTGGTTATAACTTATAAGAATAATTTTTAATTGAAATCTGATATGTTAAAAAATACTGGGTGCCAAGTTTGATAAAAATCGATCAAGTCGTTTTCGAATTAAATATTAACTTCTTATAATTTAAACTTTTTTCCAAATAAAAGTTTTCTTTTTGAAAATTTTGGCTAGAATTGTTTTTAAACTTTTTGAAACATTCCCCAAAAAAAATTGATCATTGACCGTTTCTTTAGGAAATCTATGAGAGGTACCATTTTTAGAAATTTTTTTTTTATGAAATGGTAGCTTTTCTGTAATAAAAAAAATTGTGAGCACGTTTTTGAGAACAATAAGATTTTTATTTCATCAAAAAGATTGTACGGCAGGTTGCCTTGTTTTTCGTCTTAAAAAAAATTTAAAAAATCCTTCCCGAAAGGACAGGACAGGACAGACAGATAGAGTCGCGAGACCCACTTTTTTCAGCTTCGCTATCATCGTAATATCAAGTTTGGTCAAAATCTCGAGTTCAATTTTTTTTACGAATCCATAACTTGCCAAATTATAGTACTTATACAGGGTGTCCCATAATCAATGGGCCAAACTTAAACTGATGAACTGATGATAGACCAGATCATGACCTCTCAGAATTTAAAAACTTGTCCGTATCGAATCATAACGGTTTTCTATTAACGGCTGTTTTTAACAAGGATTTTGGTCACCCTGTCCATAATTGATTTTTGTTTTTTTTTGTATATTTAACATTCGAATATTAAATGATAGTAAGACTAATTTTTTGCATTAAAATATATTTGATTTCATGCAACTTTTCACTCAAAACTTACCGTTGCTAGCCTTAGATCAAAAGCTATATTAATTTGAACACAATCAAACAGGGTTCTAAAACAAATAAAAATGAGTCTTTTATTAAATGTTGGCTGTTTTATTAATTTTTATTTTTTCTGTTGGCTCAAATTTGTTTTGCTTTGTTTTCAATAATTGGTTCAAAATGGTCTTCTACCGCATTTGTACAAGTCTGACAAGGTCTTGAAAACTATCGTGTTTTGTCAGTGAATTAAAATTCAAACGCGACGCTTTATAAGTTAGATGTTACACGAGGAAAAATTTCTATGGATATGATTGTAATTTATACACATAAATAATAATTATTCATTTCCATTCTTGTGTCTTGGAGCTAAAAAAAAAATATTTAAGTTATAGTAAAATTTAAAATAAATTTTGCTAAAAGAAAGATAAAAAATTTGAGCAATTTTTCAATCATTATTTTGTTCTTAAGATATTCGATACAAATGATATTTAACAATTTTTTAGGTTGCTATCTTTAGCTCGAAAACCACGACGAGAATAAAAGAGACGAAATTTTAAATTTTTCGATTTAAAAGAGACCATCTATCTATCTAAAACAAAAATTATCACGAATACTATATTATGAATATTAAACAATGAAAATAGAAATGATGTAGGCAGGTACTTAAATAACAACTAAATAAGTTTCATCAAATTTTCCGATATGACTGAAAATCATCATTAAACCTACAAAAAGTCAATTGAATTCAAATCAAGGACCTGTGTCTATGTTCGGGTTTTTGCATCGCCTATTATTTTATTTTTGATAATTTACTAAGCTCACATTAATTATTTACATACCGCTCTGTGGCCAAAAGCCGCCGAATGCCGATATTATGCTTTTGTACGCAACAACCAAAACTAACTTGTTATTCTGCAAAGAACCGCGATACAAAAATCTAGCACACACACATATAGACACACAAAGCCTTGCATATGAGTGTTTGATCAAATCCAGACTTTGTTTGGCTTGTGGGAACTTTTTGAAAATTTTAATAAATCATTTTCAACAATTCGTATTCAATAACCACCCCTTTATTGTGGCAATATTTTGGGTCAAAAAAGCCATATTCACCGTTGAGTGTGTGTGTGTTATTATGTATTTTTGCACAAAAATACATATTTTAATTTTGTTCACCTGTATTTACTCACAATATGGTGATATGGCTGTGGTAGTGGTTTTAGAGTTTGATCCCAAACAAAACATAATATAAAGACAATGAATTTCAGCTTTATGAGGACACAGAAACGGTTTATTAAATGCCTTGTTGGTCACTCTGGTCTGAAGCTATCTACCATAGGTGCTTTTTATAGATTTAAACTTAACATACCAAATCTACATTGCTATATAGGTACATATTTACTTCATCTATTGTACGTATTTTTTTAACGTTGAAATTCGGAAAAATACAATATACCAATATTTTTTTAATAAATTTAAATGGACATTTTTGTTACATGAATTTATCCGTAAAAAAGGATAAATTGTTATGTATTTATAAAATTTTTTAATTAGCTGTAGGTATTGCGTCTATATAGATAAGTTTATTTTTTTGTTGGCCTTGATTATCTTGTTTTTGCATATTTCCACCACATTTATTATTCTAATTTATTAGTATTAGATTTTGGAATATGTATAACGTAAAATGGTTAGGTTATTGAATTTGAATACCTATACATATTACTTTTATTTTTAAATTCAATTTTGGCTTTTCAATGCAGTTTGAAATGTGTATCAATAAATAAATTCCGTTCATTAAGGCATTTGAACAATGTTGTTGTAGATATATAGGATGAACTAGAGGCTAGACCAGAATTCTGTTGCATGAATTTTTTTTTTGAGAATTTAAATACACACATGAAAATATGTATGTAGGAAGTTTTTAGTGCTAATGAGTTGTTTGATTAAAATTAAAATTCAATTTGGGCAGTTGTAATTATATATAAATATGCACATATATATAATGTCTCTACCTATATGTTTAGGTATTTTTATAAAAAATTTTATGATTTAAAGAACTGATAATAATTCACTTGAATTTAGAGAGATATTAACTAACAATTTAAATAAATTTCGGTAGATTTTGAATTTTTTTGACAAATTTTCACTGGGCCTTACAATAGTATAAGTGGTATAAGAAGGAAATCTTTTTATTATTTTTAGATTAAACCTGCCCAATTCATCCACTGTCACATGAAATAATGTCATAACATAAATGAATAACGATTTATTATAGATTCAAAATAGGTTTTAACGGTCTTTAAGTCCTACAAAAATTGGCGTTTCGTTCCGGCGATCTCACTTGGACTCATTAGTTGACTAGTGAGGGCCTTTGTCAATACGGAATTTTTGCTAAGTTCAGTTCAACTTACATAGATTTCGTGACGAATACCTATAGTGTGGACTATATCCAACAAGACTAGAATTCCTAATCATTCAATTGGAAGTTTTTGTTTTTAGCCCGGGGCCTGGCTAGTTTATACAAGAAGTTTTTTTTTTCATATTTTGGTATAAATAGCTAACTAAATGCGTGAAGCGAAATTGAGATTTGTATGCCATTTTCTTAAGAAACACAATATTTTGTACAAATTGCTTTTGTCACTTTTGTCCAACGTAATGTAGTTCTCTTCAAGAGAAAACCAGTTTTTTGTGAAGTCTAATGTTATTTTTTTGTTTGTTTTTTTTTTTTATTCTCCTGTAAAAATTGTAGATTTAGCATTTAGCCGAAGATATGTACATACATATTTATATGAATCTTATTACTTTAAACGAGTTATTCTTGTATATTTATTTATATATTTATATATTTATATATTTATATATTTATATATTTATATATTTATATATATTTGGTTTCTCGGAAATGGCTCCAACGATTTTGATAAAATTTTCAGAGTTTATTACGATAAACGAGAAAAAAAATAAAAAATTAAATTTAGTAAAATCCGCCCACCCCGCGCCCACTTTTCTTACTTTTATGTATGACGGAATCGGTCTGAAATATCTTTATTACTCGGAAACGGCTCAAGCGATTTGAATAAAATTTTCAGAGTTTACTTTCATGGGTAAGAAAAAAATTAAAAAAATAAAATCAGTAAAATCCGCCTACTACCACGCCCACTGTTATTAGTTATTGGCTATTCGAAAACGGCTCCAACGATTCGGATGAAATTTTCAGTGTTTATTGTTATGATCGAGAAAAAAAATAAAAAAATATATTTAGTAAAATTCTATGACTGCCACGCCCACTTTTATCATTTCTTAGTTTCTCTTAAGCAATTCAAACGATTTCAATGAGGTTATAAGAGTTTATTCTTATAACAAAAAATTGGAAAATTCTTTTACTAAAATCCACCCACTGCCACGCCCACTTTTATTATTGCTTGCTTTCTCGGAAACGAAGCTAGCCATTTTAATACATTTTTCCGAGTTTTTTTCTCCTCAATAAGAAGAAAAATTTAAAGAAAAATTTAGTGAAATCCGCCCACAGTAACGCCCACTGCACCGCCCACTTATTTCGTTTTTAGTTTATCGGAAACGGGTCCGACAACTTAGATACAATTTTATGAGAGCGTTCTCTTTTATAGATAGGAACAAAATTTAAAAAGAAATAAGTAGAATCCACCTACTGCCACGCCCACTTTTAGTATTTCTTAGTGTCTCGAAAACAATTCAAACGATTTAAATGAGGTTATGAGGTTATAAGATTTTATTCTTATAACAAAAAAGTGAAAAATTATTTTACTAAAATCCACCCACTGCCACGGTCACTTTTATAATTCCTTGGTTTCTCGGAAACGGAACTAGCCATTTTAATGAATTTTTCAGAGTTTTTTCTCCTTAATAAGAAGAAAAATGTAAAGGAAAGTTTAGTGAAATCCGCCCACAGCAACACCCACTGCACCGCCCACTTATTTCGTTTTTAGTTTATCGGAAACGGGACTTACAACTTAGTTGAAATTTTATGAGAACGTTCTCTTTTATAGGTAGAAACAAAATTTAAAAAGAAATAAGTAGAATCCGCCTGCTGCCACGCCCTCTTTTCCTATTTCTTAGTTTCTCGGAATTTGTCGGAAACATCTCTTTTTCTCGGAAACGACCCAAATGATTTGAATGAAATTTTCAGAGTTTGTTTTGATGAATGAGGTTAAAATTAAGAAAAAATAATTCTGTAAAATCCACCTACTGCCACGCCCACTTTTAATGTTTCTTCGTTTTTCAGAAACGGCTCTAACGATTTTGATGAAATTTGCAGAGATTATTAAGATCAACGAGAAAAAATTTATTAAATTAGTTTAAAATAACTGCGCCCTCTACCACGCCCACTTTTTTTTAATATAATGGGATCTCAGAAATGGCTGTAACGATTCGGATGAAATTAGCTGGGAGTATACTGATGAATGACAAAAAAAAATTTGAAAATAATTTTGAGAAAATCCACCCACTGCCACCCCCATTTTTTTTTGTTTTTTGGTTTTCGGAAAAGGCTCCTACGATTTGGATGATATTTACACAGTTCGTTCAGGTCACCGAGTCAAAAAATTTGAAAGTAATTTTAGTTAAATCCGCCCACTGGCACGCCCATTTTTCTAATATAGCTAATTTTCGGAAATGGCTATAAGGATCTGGATGAAATTTGCAGGGAGTTTAAGAAAACAAAAAATTCAGAAAACGGTTTTAGGAACATCTGTCCACTGCCACGCCAACTTTTATTGTTTCATAGTTTATCGAAAACGATCGTAAATGTCTTTATTTTTTGGAAACTACTGAAACTATATGAATCAAATTTTCAGAATTTATTTAAAGGAATAAGAATAAAATTAAAAAAAAATAAAATTTAAATCCGCCCATTACCACGCCCATTTTTATTAGTTTTTGGTTTCTCGAAAACGGCTCTTGGATGAAATTTTTAGAGTTTATTCTTATAAACAAAACAGACAAATTGGATTTAATCCGTCTACTGCCGCGCCCACTTTTAATATTTTTTCTTAGTTTGATTAATTCAAACGATTTGAATAAATGTTTTAGTTTATTCTTATGAAAAAATTTGAAAAATTGTTTTACTAAAATTCTCCCACTGCCATGCCTATTTTTATTATTATGTACCTATACTTCGTTTCCGAAAATTTCAAGAAATTTTCAGAATTTTTTTTTATGAATGTGAAAAAAAATTTTAAATTATGTATATATATCAAAAATCGCCCACTTTCACGCCTACTTTTCTTATTTCTCGCAAGGGCTATATTTTTTTATTGGATTTTATTTCACATCGTTATTCCTATTAAAAAAAAAAACATAATGCTCAAACACTCCACTGACACCACTGCAGTCGCAATAAATTTGGCTTTGAGGAGCAAGTTTTAAAACGTTTGGAACCAAACTATAAGTACATCTCGGATAATTATCGAATGGCCTTAATGTTTCCATGATAAGAGTGGGTACGTAAGTGAAAGGTAAATTACTTAGGGCCAGTTGTACAAATATTTAAACCGTGGTTCAGCAATTTTTATCCATCGATTCCGGCGGATTAATTGAGTTTCAACAGGGGTTTACTGTTAAAGTGTGTGACAATAACCAATTACAAACTTGAACCAGCGTTAAACCTTAGTTAATCCGCCGAAATCGGTGAATTAAAATCTTGAACCGAGGCTGAAACACTATTGTACAACTGGCCCTTAGATCATGTTTTAACTAGAATTTTGTACATTTTTAGGGCACTGGATCATACGTATAACCAACATCTGTTGTAAAACTTTTAAAGAAATAATATTGCCTATTATTTCACTACTTAAATAAATTTTTCTTATGAAATAAAAGGTGTGTTTTTTTCTCTAATCTATATAGTATTGCAAAACAGTTCAATAATATTAAAAACAATGAGCTTGAATAAAGAATGTGTTTTCTATTGAATTTGAAGCAAAATAAATAATAACGTATCATATAGCAACTCAACTTTACAGTCTATCGTTAGCCTGGAATTCTATCGGGACTATTTTCATAAGCTGTATAGTCTTGTTGCTATGATATGTTATTCAGCCCTATCATGAATTCCATCGTAATCGGAAACTTTTCCGAAACCCGAAAAAAAATATCACCGAATCCCTTCGTAATGACTATTTGTGTGAGATTTTTCACTACGATGGAATCTGTGATAGTTTTTTTCGGAACTCGTAACAAGTTTTCGATTACGATGAAATTCGTGATAGGGCTGATTATAATTTTGATTCATTGAACCGTTTTATAATTTTTCTACAAAAAATAATAAAAAAAATTCTCAAAATAAATTTTAAAGATACCGAGCGTAGCTCGGTCTCCCAGGTACTAATTATTATATTGTAACGAAAAATGACAAAAAAAAGATCCAGATATGCAAAAAAAGGAGAAAATCTCGTATAGCTTCAAGATAAATTTATTGAAGAAAGATAATTTGTGGTTCCCGAGAGGAT
This sequence comes from Epistrophe grossulariae, assembly GCA_929447395.1. Lineage (NCBI taxonomy): Eukaryota > Metazoa > Arthropoda > Insecta > Diptera > Syrphidae > Epistrophe > Epistrophe grossulariae. The sequence goes on from OV839567.1 coordinate 130,612,048, forward strand.
TATTATATTTTCTTTTCGTGCGAAATGTTGTCGTCGAATTGTTGCTTCTAAAAATTTAAAATTAATCATAAGGTTGCTGCTTCAATATTTGACAAAAAAAGGGGTTCTGACTCTCGTTGCGGGCGCTAATTATTCATTTGGCCAGTTCATCTCATCAATCTCAGAAATCTGACGTAATTCCTCTGTGAGATTCCTCACTTTTTCTGTCAAAAAGCTGAGACTGAAATTTTTTAGATTCGTGTGCTCAATTTTTTTTGTCGCAGTTGATCAATTTATAAAAATGAAATGGAGAGTGCTTTTGACTTCTAAAAGAGAAATTTTGTTCAGGTTTCTCCTTCTCCTCAGTGGAGCTGACAGAAGTTTGCTCAGTGAGATCTCAGAAACGTGAACTGGCTAATTTATAAGTCTCCAAATAAAATTCCATTGGTGATACTGCTCACAATGTATGCGTGTTTCCCACGGGGGTGTGGGTGCAACCCACAGTGGTAACTTTCCATTGCTGCCCTTGAAAACTATAGTGACCCAAAGTTATTTCGTTATTTTATTTTTTCTCGAGATATTCGAAAAACATTTTTGAACAATTTTTATAGTAATTTTGCATTGTTTTTTGGCTTAAAACAAAACTGTCAATTGTTGTTAACAACGTCATTGATATTCGAGACGAAAAATAGTCTTCAAGAATTTTTAGTATTTTCTTGTAGTTTATTTTGTTTGTTTAAAAAAAACTGTCAATGGAGTTTTTTAGAAAATCATATCAGTAAATTTAATATTATGTGTATAGAATAAAATTAGCCTGAGGTCAATATCAATATTAATTGTTCTCAAAATATTCGAGCTGTAAAATATTGTTGATAAATTTTTGTAAGTGTTTTTTATTAGTGTTATTTTGCAATTTGTTTTGTTTTAAAACAAAAAAAATGTTCTTTGATTTGTCTGGTGATGTTTTTAAATTCTTTCCAATTCTTCACTTCATTGCATCATTAAAGCCGAAGACATTCCCATTTTTCGTTCTCGAGATATTCGAGACGAATGCACATTTCACAATTTTTTTTAAATTGCTATAGTAAGAAAACGGGCCGTGATTGAATTTCGTTGAAACTCTTTTCTGCACGTCACGACGTTATCTGTAAGATAAAATTTATTTGAAGTCAATATCTCTATTAGTTCGTGAGATACGGTGAACTATATAATGTATCACGAACTTACGTACACACACATTCAGGCATCTTAAAGGTTAGGATATTTCTGTCTAATTAGAGAGTGGATAGCTAAGCAACTGTCCAAAAGTACAAAAAAGCACTACATACATATATCCAAAGAGATTAGAATTACTAATCATTAAAGCTATTAAAGTTGTTTTTCACGATCTTTGTGCTCAAAGCTATTTTAAATTTTTTTTAAACAAATCAAATTAAGAATTCAATTCAATCTTAATAATGCAAGATACTTGAACTATAAGAGCAACTATACGTACGAAGTGTGTGAAGCTTTTTATTTTGATGTGAACTTTACGGCTCCGGGATCTTATAGCACCTCATATATGGGATATTCGCAAAAAAAGTATGCCATCTAAAAGGTCAGCTATTTTCAGAAATTGGTCAGGCTTAAAAAACTTGTAATCCAAGCTTGAACTTTTTCAAGGTCATTCGCGATTTTTGGCACCTCATTTATGATTTGAAAGGCCACCGGATCGTTATAAAAGGTCAGCTAGTTTCAGTAATTGGTCAGGCATAG
>OV839567.1:130614281-130632259 GCA_929447395.1 Epistrophe grossulariae
TTTGATCCGATGAACCAATTTTTTGAACGAAGATTGATACAAAATTTTACTGTACTAATACACTTTTTATACGTCCTTTTTTGGTTCAGTGTTTCATCTACCTAAATTAAATGTATGTAATATGGAGTTACCTTTAAAAATTTTTTTTTAATCTTATGGCCCCTGGTTAGTGGGAACTAGTGCCTCGGAATATCGGAGAACAATGCTCGCCAAGCAATTTTTTTATAAATCTCAATTTCGATATTTTTTCTTTTAATAAAACTGAATATTTGCGGTATAAAGGGTAGCGTAAAATGCACTGCGTAGTTTAAAAATGTATTTTAGATCCGCAGGTTCCCCTATATCGTTAGTAAATACACCAAATTAATTTTATAGGGGACTCCTTTCTATAAGCCAGGGGTGGTATCGTCTAAGATGATTTTAGATAATTGACAGTCAAAATAAACAAACTAAGTCTGCGTAAAGTGATTGTAACATGTGATAATCATATTTTTGCTAATTTTTCTTGTGACAGCTATTTTGTCATTTTGATGTTTAATTAACAAATTCAAGAAAAATTAATTTATTTGTACTTGTGCAGTTATTTTTAAGTCCACGGAAAATGAAATTCACATACATAATAGGAATGTTCGGCCAGATCCGAGTTTTTTTTTCCTTGGCTGAGTTATGAGTTTTGTTTGCATTTTATTGGGTTGCTTCCATATCAATGAAAATTATTTTATTTTCTTCAAAATCTTAAAACGATTAAAATAATTTGTACTTATATTTTATTAACTAATTTTTATTGGCACTCAACAAAGGCGGGTAAATAACACATTTTACCAACATAAAACATCAAATCAATGGATTTATAACAACTCTTAGTACTTGCCTCTGAAAGTAATGCCAAGTTTTGAATAATTTTTGGTGATGACTTTATATAGACGCAAAATTTAATTTGATCACATTTGATTGTGCTAAATGTGACATTCATCAATCACCTTACCCGATTCCACCCCAGGACTTTTTTTTTTTTCTTTTTGAAAAATTTCAAGGGTAACTTGCCACTGCCACGGCTATCGGAACCAGAGTCGTTCTTAAAACGAGTATCTATATACATATCGATATCCGCGTTTAAAATAAATCCATTTTGTAGACTAAAAAAATCTCTTTTAACCATAAATTATATAAAATTGTTCTTTTACGTTAAATCACTTTTGGCTTTAATCCAACAAATTTCAATTCTTAAATAATAAAATAACCATCACCAGAGAGGTGTTTCTATTTTCAAGTTAGTGTCATCAAGCAGCAAAAAATACCTCAACACAAGAGATAAAAATAACTAAGATAAGTGGAAATAAGCGGATTATTTATATTAGTTTTCTTCTTTTTTTGATTCCACAAAGAAAAAAAAAAAAACACACGCTATAATATTCAGAAGGAACAAAAATTAACCTTTCAATAATGGCCACCAAATTGATACAAATGCTGATCGCTTGCCAAAAATGCCAAAAGCCATTCCACATATTAAATACTCGCGACAAGAAATTATAACCCGCAAAATGGATGAAACGTCCTTACCATTCCTCTTCTTTGTTGAGGCTGGCTATAAGCAAAAGCACACATATTCACTTATTCTATTCTATGACACTCTAGTATGTCGCCGCCACCGCTGCTACCACCTAACTTGGCACTCACTCAGCTAGAAAGACAGAAAAACTTTAGGAAAAGTCCATAATTCAAAGGAGACGTCTCGCGCGGAGTCAAGCCCGTACTGTGTGGATGTGGATATATGTAAAATGGCCCAACTGCAAAAAAAAAATTTAGGAAATTCAAAAAACACACAGAAACTGAGAATCCATTTAAATCGCTATTCGGATTTTTGGCACTTCATAAGGATTCGAGTGTCCTCCAGAATTGTGGTGGTCCGGGGAAAAAAAGGAGAGACAAGGGCGGCAGTTATACACAGATCCCCGAGTCCGGTCGTCAGTAATAAGTCATTGCTTGAAATGTAAAAGCACCCGTAAGTTTCCATTTTAAAGGCCTCCGTCCCGGCCTTTTATCCCATAAAAATATCAAATAAACGATCAGGAAACGAGAAAACGCAAACTTTCAGGATGTGTGAATGGGGCTGAAAGCAATGTAGAAAAGGATAAATAGGTACTGCATACACATAGACACAATAAAGTCAGTCAAATTTTGCCGGACAGATAGTCAGATATATACCCTCATAGAAACTGGACAAGCACACAAAGCCAAGTAGACCCTTTTTTAGCATCGACTCTTTGTGTCCTGGAATATTGCCCTTGTGAAGAAGGTTTACACAAATAATCCAATCGCATCATTTAGCCATACCACCATAGACGTTTTTGTAGTCCGGGAAATGTAGGTACATAACGTAGATATAATATACATATATATAGAATATACATTGTATATTTATAATGTGACCGCCTTGCAGGATAAAAGGGTGCCAGACATAAAATAACTGTTAAACCGGAAAGTATGAGGACTGAGGATTGAGGATTGAAGAGGGTTGCAGAAGGCTTGAATAATCCAGTGACCAACAGCAACACCACTGCCCACTGGAGAAGAAGACCAGAATCTGCGAAAATGGAATGAGTTATCGGAACAATAAAATAGTGATTGTACTCATATATTTTATGCAAATTATTTATGGAAGGACGTGTGTCCTTGAATCTTTGTATGAATTCAATAAATATAGGTAATGTAAACCTAACTCGAATAAATTATTCTTATAGTCGGACAAAGTTGAAGAAATATTTAACGCTCCTAGGAGATAAATGTATGTCCCTATGTATATGTATGCATATGAATATGGGTTCCATTTTTGTATGAAAGTAGGTTTTTTTTTAACAAATACTCTTGTGTATTGTATTAATAATTCTGGAAATAAGTTACATATTTTAAAATTATTTTATTACATTTTGTATTTGTTTATAGCAAATGTTATTTCCATATTGCAGCATTTATTTACAATTATACATAGGAGTGTGTCGGAAAATTTTAAATAAAGCGACAGAAATGGTTAGCGATATGCTTGTTTCAGAAATGGAAGCCATATATTGACCGAAGAATAAATAAATTTAATTTTTTTGTAATATAAATAAAAAATAAATAATAGTAATATAAATAAAAATTAAAATAAAATACGCTGTTTTTTAGAATTTATCAATGCAAACTTTAAAAATCATCTACCGATTTTTAAAATATTGAATTTTTCAAATAAACTTAAATAAAAAAAAAATTAATTTTTACACGCAGAAGCTCCTGTGTAAAAAATTTCATTTAAATCGGTTTTTTAACAGATATATTCAGTTTAAAATCATATAAAATGCACGACTGGGTCGCACAAACTCTCGTATGTCTTAGAGTTTTAATATTTTTTAAATTATATTTATCTGATAAAAGAAATAAAAAATCAAGGTAGGTAGGTAGATAGAAATGGCGGCCACGAGCAACCTAGCTCATTGACCCAATTAGCGCTAGAGTGCGCTGTTTTAATACCATAACTCGTTGGACCTGTTGGGGGGGGGAAGAAGATGCTTTTACAAAGTCTGAGTTTCTCAGTAATATGCCAGGCTAGGCAATTTGCCAGAGACGTAAGAAGTTTGATCTCTTAAGAGAAACGTCTATACTTAGGAAATACACGGTACAGTAGCTACTGAGGTCTAACCTAGAGCCAATGCGTTGCGTTGAGGAAGGAGATCAGATCTTTGATCTTTGCCTCGGAAGATCGTTGAGGTCGTTGAAAAAGTCCTACCAAATTATTGATCTCTCATTCTGGCCAACGCCCGACATTTACAGGGGAAATGGTCGACTGTTTCCTTTTCCTCTTGGTCTCCGCAACTACGACAGTAACAAATCAATATAATCTTCTTCTTCTATATATAAATAAAAATGTAAATGTTCGTTTGTTCCTAATCTAAGATCTCCGAAAGTTCTTCACCGATTTCTTTCAAATTTTGACAAAACATTGCATTCAGATCTGAACGTGTTTTTATGTACTTTTTTTTTAAACAGCGCCATCTGTTTTGCATAAAAGAAACACCCGTTGTGCTGGATCTCAGCAATCTCAGTTTCATAAATATGATTCCTCAAAAAAATTCCTGGAGTTCTGTTGTCAAAATTCTAAAAAAAAATCGAATTCGTTTGCTAAAACTATTATGGGGTGAAATGCGGGCAAAAAAGAGATGGGCATACATTACTGTTTAAATTAGAATCTGTAATGTTTTATTTTCACGGGGTGAACCATATGGGTTGGCGATAATAAAACGCGGCTACTATTTTTTAACGCAGGCAGAGGTTGCGGGCTCCGAAAGCTCAGCGAAGTCCACGGTTAACCAGATGTTAGAAATAAAGTAAAATTCCGATTGATGAATAACTCGTGCCGATTGTAAAATCCACAATATTTGACTTCCGGGGAATAGAGAACTTTTCACAGTATACATGCGTAAATTAATGTTTTGTTTTTGAACCGCCGCCGGCCACGCCGCATTTTTGGTGGGGATGTAAAAAGAAAATAAATTCATGCAGAGCGAATAGTGCACTTGATTCTTTATTTATCGAATATGAAATAATCTGGCAGATTCACTCGTTGTGGTAATTGATATTTACTTGGGTTTGTCAACTCGTGCGAAGCCGGGGTGGGCCAGCTAGTAAAAAATAAATTGATTAAAATTTAAAACACCTCTGAAACTGATTTTTAAAGCATCTGGCTTCTAAAATAAATCTCTGTTTATAAGAACAAAAATTTTTAAAAATCGTTGGCGAGTGGTTTTTTTTTTAAATGTAAACATTTAAAAAAAAAAAAAATTGATAGTTAATTTTGTTAGCATTGATTAACGTGAGAGTTAAAAATTAATATAATAAAATATTCACTACCCTTTTTCGAAATATGGAATTTTCAAAAAATTATTTTAAATTTTTTTTTTAGTTAAAAATTGACTTTTTTTGAAAATTTTGATGTGTAATACAAAATAATATAGTAGATCGTACTATATTAGCTTATATAAAACTTTTAATCAAAAAAACATTTTTTTGGAGGTACCTACCGTTATTTTTTGGTTATAACTTATAAGAATAATTTTTAATTGAAATCTGATATGTTAAAAAATACTGGGTGCCAAGTTTGATAAAAATCGATCAAGTCGTTTTCGAATTAAATATTAACTTCTTATAATTTAAACTTTTTTCCAAATAAAAGTTTTCTTTTTGAAAATTTTGGCTAGAATTGTTTTTAAACTTTTTGAAACATTCCCCAAAAAAAATTGATCATTGACCGTTTCTTTAGGAAATCTATGAGAGGTACCATTTTTAGAAATTTTTTTTATAAAATGGTAGCTTTTCTGTAAAAAAAATTACTGAATTTTTTAAATTGTGAGCACGTTTTTGAGAACAATAAGATTTTTATTTCATCAAAAAGATTGTATGGCAGGTTGCCCTGTTTTTCGTCTTAAAAAAAATTTAAAAAATCCTTCCCGAAAGGACAGGACGGACAGATAGAGTCGCGAGACCCACTTTTTTCAGCTTCGCTATCATCGTAATATCAAGTTTGGTCAAAATCTCGAGTTCAATTTTTTTTTACGAATCCATAACTTGCCAAATTATAGTACTTATACAGGGTGTCCCATAATCAATGGGCCAAACTTAAACTGATGAACTGATGATAAACCAGATCATGACCTCTCAGAATTTAAAAACTTGTCCGTATCGAATCATAACGGTTTTCTATTAACGGCTGTTTTTAACAAGGATTTTGGTCACCCTGTCCATAATTGATTTTTGTTTTTTTTTTTATTTAACATTCGGATATTAAATGATAGTAAGACTAATTTTTTGCATTAAAATATATTTGATTTCATGCAACTTTTCACTCAAAACTTACCGTTGCTAGCCTTAGATCAAAAGCTATATTAATTTGAACACTGCAATCAAACAGGGTTCTAAAACAAATAAAAATGAGTCTTTTATTAAATGTTGGCTGTTTTATTAATTTTTATTTTTTCTGTTGGCTCAAATTTGTTTTGCTTTGTTTTCAATAATTGGTTCAAAATGGTCTTCTACCGCATTTGTACAAGTCTGACAAGGTCTTGAAAACTATCGTGTTTTGTCAGTGAATTAAAATTCAAACGCGACGCTTTATAAGTTAGATGTTACACGAGGAAAAATTTCTATGGATATGATTGTTATTTATACACATAAATAATAATTATTCATTTCCATTCTTGTGTCTTGGAGCTAAAAAAGATATTTAAGTTATAGTAAAATTTAAAATAAATTTTGCTAAAAGAAAGATAAAAAATTTGAGCAATTTTTCAATCATTATTTGTTCTTAAGATATTCGATATTCGAATGTGCATATATAACAATTTTTTTTTAGGTTGCTATCTTTAGCTCGAAAACCACGACGAGAATGAAAGAGACGAAATTTTAAATTTTTCGATTTAAAAGAGACCATCTATCTATCTAAAACAAAAATTATCATGAATACCATATTTAAAATATTAAACAATGAAAATAGAAATGATGTAGGCAGGTACTTAAATAACAACTAAATAAGTTTCATCAAATTTTCCGATATGACTGAAAATCATCATTAAACCTACAAAAAGTCAATTGAATTCAAATCAAGGACCTGTGTCTATGTTCGGGTTTTTGCATCGCCTATTATTTTATTTTTGATAATTTACTAAGCTCACATTAATTATTTACATACCGCTCTGTGGCCAAAAGCCGCCGAATGCTTTTGTACGCAACATCCAAAACTAACTTGTTATTCTGCAAAGAACCGCGATACAAAAATCTAGCACACACACATATAGACACACAAAGCCTTGCATATGAGTGTTTGATCAAATCCAGACATTGTTTGGCTTGTGGGAACTTTTTGAAAATTTTAATAAATCATTTTCAACAATTCGTATTCAATAACCACCCCTTTATTGTGGCAATATTTTGGGTCAAAAAAGCCATATTCACCGTTGAGTGTGTGTGTGTTATTATGTATTTTTGCACAAAAATACATATTTTAATTTTGTTCACCTGTATTTACTCACAATATGGTGATATGGCTGTGGTAGTGGTTTTAGAGTTTGATCCCAAACAAAACATAATATAAAGACAATGAATTTCAGCTTTATGAGGACACAGAAACGGTTTATTAAATGCCTTGTTGGTCACTCTGGTCTGAAGCTATCTACCATAGGTGCTTTTTATAGATTTAAACTTAACATACCAAATCTACATTGCTATATAGGTACATATTTACTTCATCTATTGTACGTATTTTTTTAACGTTGAAATTCGGAAAAATACAATATACCAATATTTTTTTAATAAATTTAAATGGACATTTTTGTTAGGATAAATTGTTATGTATTTATAAAATTTTTTAATTAGCTGTAGGTATTGCGTCTATATAGATAAGTTTATTTTTTTGTTGGCCTTGATTATCTTGTTTTTGCATATTTCCACCACATTTATTATTCTAATTTATTAGTATTAGATTTTGGAATATGTATAACGTAAAATGGTTAGGTTATTGAATTTGAATACCTATACATATTACTTTTATTTTTTAATTCAATTTTGGCTTTTCAATGCAGTTTGAAATGTGTATCAATAAATAAATTCCGTTCATTAAGGCATTTGAACAATGTTGTTGTAGATATATAGGATGAACTAGAGGCTAGACCAGAATTCTGTTGCATGAATTTTTTTTTTGTGAATTTAAATACACACATGAAAATATGTATGTAGGAAGTTTTTAGTGCTAATGAGTTGTTTGATTAAAATTAAAATTCAATTTGGGCAGTTGTAATTATATATAAATATGCACATATATATAATGTCTCTACCTATATGTTTAGGTATTTTTATAAAAAATTTTATGATTTAAAGAACTGATAATAATTCACTTGAATTTAGAGAGATATTAACTAACAATTTAAATAAATTTCGGTAGATTTTGAATTTTTTAGAGAAATTTTCACTGGGCCTTACAATAGTATAAGTGGTATAAGAAGGAAATGTTTTTATTATTTTTAGATCAATTCTGCCTAATTCATCCACTGTCATACACATGAAATATCATAATAATGTCACAACATAAATGAATAACGATTTATTATAGATTCAAAATAGCTTTTAACGGTCTTTAAGTCCTACAAAAATTGGCGTTTCGTTCCGGCGATCTCACTTGGACTCATTAGTTGACTAGTGAGGGCCTTTGTCAATACGGAATTTTTGCTAAGTTCAGTTCAACTTACATAGATTTCGTGACGAATACCTATAGTGTGGACTATATCCAACAAGACTAGGATTCCTAATCATTCAATTGGAAGTTTTTGTTTTTGTTTTTAGCCCAGGGCCTGGCTAGTTTATACAAGAAGGTTTTTTTTTTCATATTTTGGTATATAAATAGCTTACTAAATGCGAGAAGCGAAATTGAGATTTTTATGCCATTTTCTTAACAATATTTTGTACAAATTGCTTTTGTCACTTTTGTCCAACGTAATGTAGTTCTCTTCAAGAGAAAATCAGTTTTTTGTGAAGTCTAATATTATTTTTTTGTCTGTTTTTTTTTTATTCTCCTGTAAAAATTGTAGATTTAGCATTTAGCCGAAGATATGTATTTATATGAATAATTATTATATTGTAACGAAAAATGACAAAAAAAAGATCCAGATATGCAAAAAAAGGAGAAAACCTCGTATAGCTTCAAGATAAATTTATTGAAGAGAGATAAATTGTGGTTCCCGAGAGGATTATTTTATTTTTTTTTTCGGGCGAAATGTTGTCGTCGTCGAATTGTTGCTTCTAAAAATTTAAAATTAATCATAAGGTTGCTGCTTCAATATTTGACAAAAAAAGGGGTTCTCACTCTCGTTGCGCGTGCTAATTATTCATTTAGCCAGTTCATCTCAGCAATCTCAGAAATCTGACGTAATTCCTCAGTGAGATTCCTCACTTTTTCTGTCAAAAAGCTGAGACTGAAATTTTTTGGATTCGTGTGCTCAATTATTTTTGTCGCAGTTGATCAATTTATAAAAATGAAATGGAGAATGAAATGGAGAGTGACTTCTAAAAGAGAAATTTAGCTTTAGTGTAGCTGACAGAAGTTTGCTCAGTGCGATCTCAGAAACTTGAACTGGCTAATTTATAAGTCTCCAGATACTGCTCACAATGTATGCGTGTTTCCCTCAGGGGTGTGGGTGCAACCAGTGGCGAAGCGTGAATTAAAAATGCGGTCGTGCACTGCATTTATTTAAATTTTTTGTATGTTTACAATTAACAGTAACATATGTTGGTATTACATAAATTCTAATTCAAATCTTCTTTATTACTTCAATTATATTTGTAATACATTTTAATGAAAAGAATCTTCCAACTGTTTCTGTCGCAAAATTTTTTTTTTCAATGGTAATCATTGGAAGTTCTATTATTTCTCTCACAAAGTTTAAATATTTCTGGAAAAGCTGACCCGACATCATCATTTCGAATTTATTCAAGAAATTGCTTAACGTTTAAATTTAAAAAAATTAATTCATATAAGTCACTTGAATTTTCACGAAAAAATTGTTGACTCTTCCAAAGTTTTTCAATTATACAATCGCATACGTAAGAACTTTTTCACTTTTTTAAATAAATTTTACCCAAATTATAAAATCATTACTTAAAAGAGTTCCAAAATTTAATCTATACAGTTTAAACAAAAATCGTTTTCTTACCTTCATTAAAAAAAGTTCAATTCATTGCCAAATTTCCCATTTCGTTCATAATCTTCCAGCAAAAAATACGAATAGAACAATGTCAACATACAACAACTATCCTATCTAAATATATTAAGTACCTACACATTGTGCCTACACTTCTCCCATACACATATCTGAGTGTAAACTTTGAGCAAAATTTGCTTGGATTCGTTCACAGCTAATTTGAACGAATCGGCTGATACGATAAGAGCTATACTTTTTTGTTTGTGGTGTATACTTTCAGTGGATACATTTCGTTTCCAAATCATGTGAACGAAATGGGTGCTACAAAAATGTGAGCTGTTTTGTTTTGTTGTGTATATCTCCAATGGATACATTTCGTTCTCAAATCATGTGAACGAGTTGATGTTGAAAGTCAAAAGAGAGAGACGTTATTGTTGCTAGTGGTGTTTGTTTTGATTTAAATTGAGTGTATGAAAGTGTTGCACGAGTCTGAAATTGGGAAACAGAGTGAGAAATTCACTAATATAATTTTGTAGGTTGTTAGGATAACGAGAAAATTTTAATATTTGCATTTGGAAAGTTAGGCGTTCATGAACGAAATGAACAATATGACGCCTCGCTACTGGGTGCAACCCACACTGGTAACTTTCCATTGCTGCCCTTGAAAACTATAGTGACCCAAAGTTATTTCGTTATTTTATTTTTTCTCGAGATATTCGAAAAACATTTTTGAACAATTTTTATAGTAATTTTGCATTGTTTTTTGGCTTAAAACAAAACTGTCAATTGTTGTTAACAACGTCATTGATGTTCGAGACGAAAAATAGTCTTCAAGAATTTTTAGTATTTTCTTGTAGTTTATTTTGTTTGTTTAAAAAAAAAAACTGTCAATGGAGTTTTTTTAGAAAATCATATAAGTAAATTTAATATTATGTGTATAGAATAAAATTAGCCTGAGGTCAATATCAATATTAATTGTTCTCAAAATATTCGAGCTGTAAAATATTGTTGATAAATTTTTGTAAGTGTTTTTTATTAGTGTTACTTTGCAATTTGTTTTGTTTTAAAACAAAAAAAAATGTTCTTTGATTTGTCTGGTGATGTTTTTAAATTCTTTCCAATTCTTCACTTCATTGCGTCATTAAAGCCGAAGACATTCCCATTTTTCGTTCTCGAGATATTCGAGACGAATGACATTTCACAATTTTTTTTTAAATTGCTATAGTAAGAAAACGGGCCGTGATTGAATTTTGTTGAAACTTTTTTCTGCACGTCACGACGTTATCTGTAAGATAAAATTTATTTGAAGTCAATATCTCTATTGGTTCGTGAGATACGGTGAACTATAGAATGTATAACGAACTTACGTACACACACATTCAGGCATTTTAAAGGTTAGGATATTTCTGTCTAATTAGAGAGTGGATAGCTAAGCAACTGTCCAAAAGTACAAAAAAGCACTACATACATATATCCAAAGAGATTAGAATTACTAATCATTAAAGCTATTAAAGTTGTTTTTCACGATCTTTGTGCTCAAAGCTATTTTAAATTTTTTTTTAAACAAATCAAATTAAGAATTCAATTCAATGTTAATAATGCAAGATACTTGAACTATAAGAGCAACTATACGTGCGAAGTGTGTGAAGCTTTTTATTTTGATGTGAACTTTACGGCTCCGGGATCTTAGCACCTCATATATGGGATATTCGCAAAAAAAGTATGCCATCTAAAAGGTCAGCTATTTTCAGAAATTGGTCAGGCTTAAAAAACTTGTAATCCAAGCTTGAACTTTTTCAAGGTCATTCGCGATTTTCGGCACCTCATTTATGATTTGAAAGGCCACCGGATCGTTATAAAAGGTCAGCTAGTTTCAGTAATTGGTCAGGCATATATTTTTTTTTATAATTTTTAAAATTTTTTTCAAGGTCATAGGGATTTTTAGCACCTCATTTGTGGGATATTCGAATAAAAAATATACCATCTGAAAGGTAACTCAATCCTCATAAAAGGTCAGCTAGTTTCAGAAATTGGTTAGGCATAGATTTTTTTTTAATGAATTTAAAAATAAAAGTCTTATACTGTGACCTTGAAATTTTTTTTTTAATTCATAAAAAAAAACCTATGCCTGACCAATTACTGAAACTAACTGACCTTTTATCACGATCCGGTGGCCTTTCAAATGGTATACTTTTTTTGCGAATATCCCATAAATGAGGTGCCAAAAATCGCGAATGACCTTGAAAAAGTTCAAGCTTGGATTACAAGTTTTCTAAGCCTGACCAATTTCTGAAAATAGCTGACCTTTTATGACCAATTAGTGACCTTTTAGATGGCATACTTTTTTTGCGAATATCCCATATATGAGGTGCTAAGATCCCGGAGCCAAACTTTACTTAAGCTTTGAAAATATGTTGGCACTTATATCTTTATAGACTTCCATTCAAATATATCTACGTAGCAACGTTATAGTTATAATTAAAAAAAAGCTGCTAAACCCTAATTTTTAAAAAACATACAATTTGCTTTAAGACAAAATTAAAAGTTAAAAAAACTCCCTTTTCAATATTATACGACAGAACTCATATATGAAATCAGTAAGAATTTTTCATTTTTGTTTTAATGCTAAGCTGGATTTAACATGGCCTAATCCTGATAGCCATTCTAAATATCTAATGGACTATTATGTTATCGTTAAAAGGGTTTTATAATCTTCGACACGAGGTTGAAATTTCTTATACATAATTTAAAAAAAGTCACTTTCAACAAAACAATTTATACAAACATAGAATATAACAGGCAAGTAAGGATATCTAATTCTGGTAATATTTTCTTTTTTTTTTTATTTATTTTGATTTCTGTTTGACTTCAATGCGGATTTGTATCCTTTTAGGTACACAAGTGGTGAAATTTGTATAATAAAAAAAATAATTAAAAATTATATTCTCTTCCATCATAGATTCAGTACTTTTTTACATATTATTTTAGCTCCCTAGAGTTCGAAGTCTTTCGTTTTATAAAATGTCCATTCTTAACCGAATTTTTCATTTGAATACGTGTTTAAGAAGTCATTTATACCCACTTTACTCACCCACATTGTCTAGTCCAAGCTACATAATTATGCTGTAAGGTGTAATGGATCTACAGAAATAATATTAAATAATAACACTAAAACATAAGAATCTAGGGGTTGAAGCTGAAGTTAATCTATTTAAAAAGTACCTTTATCTGAAGGTTGCATACGCAACCTTAAAAAGTACAAAATGTATATACAAGGGAAGTTGATATTAATATGGATACAAAAAACGAGAAATAGTATTATCTAGATACTTAAAATTTATAATTCTCATACCATTTTCGCATTTATTATTTTGATGTGCAAATTATTTGAGTTGGAGTTAACAATACATATAAACTGTTTGTAATAATATAGACGAGCGATACATATACATTTGGAATGCATAGGCATTCTTATAAATTTACAAAGTTTTCTTGTACTGCTGCTGAAAAGGCTTAGCAAAATAATAGAAGAAAGAAAACTAATATCAATCCAATCTAATTAAAATTTTAATACATATTTTTAATTTAAAACCATCAGTTTTTGATTCAGAAATAAACATTCCACGATAGACTAAGTGCACCAAATTGTGGATGTTATTGTAAAGGCACTTGAAAAAAAGCAGGTTTATTACATTTCTAGCTGTTGCTCAAGCATTTGACAAGGTTTGACATTTGGAACTTGAATACAAACTGCATACATAGAGATTTTTCAAAACAGTTCTACGAAATACTAAAATCCAATGTTACCGACCGACTTTTATGAGTACGCGTACCACCAAGAGTATTCGGAACTTAATAAAAATAGAAGCTGGTGTACCACAAAGAAGTGTCCTAGGACCAACACTGTATTCGTAATATACTAGGGATATTCCAGTGAAAAACAATGCTCTCATGGCCACTTTTGCAGATGATACTGCCATTTTAGTGTCTGATAAATGCGTTGTTAAGAGTACAGAAAAATTTTCAAAATGCAACTGCGACTGCATAGTCATTCTAACTCCGAGATGGAGTCTGTCTTAAATATACCGAGAGACAATGTTCAAAGATTTAAAAGAACTAAACCGCATGAGATGATGGTCTAAAAGCGATGGGGAAGTATTAAAACTTTAAACTTCCCCCAATGCGATTTTGTATTATAATAAAAAACAAATTTTTCGTCGATCTTCCATAGATTGGTCCTGATTTCCCGGTGGTTTTAGTTTGTTACAAGTCCCACACTATTTGGTACCGAATATTACCAAGTGTCTTTTGAAGATTTCCACTTATAGAGCAAAAATATTTTGTATTCTATGGAACCCAAAACCAAAGTGGTTTCAGTAAAATCCACCACTCTCATATTTCATTTAAACAGCAATTTTGTAAATAAGCTCTCTTAAAACTAATGCCTTCTGCACACAAAGCGTCTCGTCATTTGATACTTGCATGATGGTGTGTAGCTCACATGTGTTTCAATAGACAACTGAACACGAGGTGTAAGCTGAACTTATTCGTCGTATCACAGAAACAGCAAATTGCCGGGCTTATACAGCACTGTCAGTTGCCATGATTCGTAAAGTTTGAAATATATACATAAATGTACTTAAAGCAGAAATATTGTATTAATTATTATTATTATTTATTAAAATGCAATTTAAATTACAGGGAAATATAAAATGTTTATAGAGTCAAGCTACGGAGACTATTGGCTATTGGGGGAAATATTGCTCTTTGGAACAAAGAATGACATGTGTATTATTTTTGAAAATTCGCCTAATACATCGTTGAAGTTGAATTCCCTTAAATCTACGATGAAACCTGAAAAGTGTGTAACTGCAAATTTTATGAAAATGGTAGATGTTCATATACTATATCCGTTAGTTATAGGCGCATATCCACAAGTTCTTAAACCGGGAATCCCCATTTCGCTAAAAATTATCGTATATATGGTAGTTTAAAAAATGAAAAATGTTGTGAGCCAATTCGACTTGTAAAATGTTTTAGTAATGAATGTTAATTCCAATAAAATTTTTGATCAAAAGAAAAGACGATTTGACTCGTTTGAGTTTACAATGGATTATGTTTTATTTCACCCTTATTACAATTTAACAATTTTTATCAGAAAAAAATAAAAAACTTAACATGTCTTTCAAAAACAATAAAAAATGAAACATGAATTGCAATTTTTTGAAGATGACATTTGATATTAATATTTTGACAGCAAACAGATGACAGACAACAGATGAGGTTTTGAGCCGCTGTACTGAGTATTATTTTGAGCCGCTGTGGTTAAGGTTTTGCTCGCAACAGAGTTTTAATGGTCTCCTGTAAAATTTGTTAAGATGGAGTTACATACTTTTCAGGTTTTACCGACGATATCTGAGTTGTGTCCTTATAGATATTGAAGATCTCTAGAAAAATCGAATTTCGTATTTTTTTTTAATCTGTCCTTATGTTTTTGCATATAAAAAATTCCTTTCATATCTATGGTGTTGATCAAGAGGCCTACATTTATTTGGAACACATTATACACAATTGGTATTTTACACAAAGTAGTTAAGCTTCGCAAAATGCTTCAGTTATTGTCTTACAAAATGTGATCAACCGACCATTAAATATAAAGAGCGTCCATGATCCTCAAAGAACTTCCTTACTCAAAGAAATGCTTTCGGAAACTTAATAAATCTTTTTGTTTATTAATTGTACAAATATTAAATATGTTTACGTAATTGTAAATGTTCATAAATATAAGTAAAATGCTCCAACAGAGATCATGTAATTTGTTTTTCATTTAGATTATTATGTTTTACGGCTGTTCGATCAACCATACAAATGAGTTTGCTTTTAAAGAAAACCTTACAGGCTGTGTATGTTCATTTTTATAATATAAAGCAAAGTTGGTTAGATCCCCTAAGGTAGAACTTTGAAGTACCTGGATTCGCATGTGTATTATTGTTAAGGTACCTACATACACACATATGTATATAGAAATAATATTTTCATTAGACTTCCATATAAATATATTACTATAGATACTTAACTTTCAAGCTTATGCCTTGCAGACTTTATAAACACAAAATAAAATATTTTCGTTTCCTTTCGATTTCATGGTAATTAATTTGTAAAAGGAATAAACAAGCGAGATGATGGCTTGCGGCACAAAAGGTACCGTTTATTATTTTCCATAAACAATAAGAGCTTGGGTTTTATATTTTGCTTATATAGGAAAAAGTTGGCACAAATTACAAAACTTATTCATTACGTTATTTAAAAATTAAAAAAAAAAAAAAAAAAACAAAATAATAATAACGAAAAGAACAACAAATGACTTTCAATTAGAACCTTTGATATTGCTGTGAGTGTTTTTTTTTTTTTTTTCATTTTTTTGTTAATTTAAATAATTATAAAAGGACTTCGTTTTTCCTTGTTTTATTCGCTGCTTACGTTTTCAATTATAAATATTATTATTAGCAGGTATATGTGTGCACGCAAGAATATTCAACAAGAAAGATAACACAACTCGGCAGTTTTTTTTTTTGTTTGTTTGTTGTTGTTGTGTGTTTGTTCTATGCGCACTTTCATGATAATATGAAAAGACATTATACACCTTACCTTGTGTTGTATATACGGTATAGGTAGGTACTCAACTGGAAGACAAGGGTGTGCGTTTAATAGCGTGTATAAAAGAACATGGCTGACAAATAATCACCCAATTTAGACCTTTCCTTAGTATAATTTAACATTCATACTCATCACTATGAATTAAATTTAAAACAAAAAAAAAATGTTTTAATTGTAGATTTATCTACTTGATTGGGTAGTAACGAGCTCTTTCGCTAAAGGAGAAATGATCAAGTGACACGTTAGAAAAAAATTTATGGAAATTATTTTTTTTTACTTTGAGAAAAACACAAAATAATTCCACATTATATGCTTAACTTTCTTAATAAAAAAGACTTTAAACTATATAAAATGTATAAAGTACCTACCTATACTAGTGGTACTTTATAGCCATTTGCGAATGATAAAGCTTTCAGTCTATTGCTTTTCACTAGAATGTTATTACTTGGGGATATAATTTGTACAGAACATGATTTTGAATTCGAATGCAATAGATGTTGAAATGACTGGTGATTGAAAATTGAAGCTATTTTAAATTAGAATCGATTCAGCTTAGAACATTTTTGGGTTAAATCCCAAAGGTACGAGAAAGAACCTCTATACCGAACTATAAGTGACAAAAAGGCCAAAAAGACATCACTATATATGAAGTGAAAGTGCATTTACTATACTGACTGAAGCTCCTATAATAAAGGCATCTCGCTAGATAAGTATTTACTATTAGTTTCAATGGATTTATTTTTTTACTCCCACCGTGCGTTGTAACGAAGCGTTATAATTCATACTTTAGACCTATATGATCTCTACATAGCATATATTACACAATTTACCGTACACCCTCCTAATAGCCATTAAATAAGTTGAATAAAATTGGTATTCTTAAAATTCTATTCAATTTTTTACTTTCTTTTTTTCATTTCACACTGACTTATAGCTACGAATTTAGCAAGATGTGAAAAAAATTTAAAAAAAAATCTAATGCACCTATAGAGAATCTAAGATCGGGCCGTAACAAAAGGCTTTCATAAGGTGTTTCGGTGGGTCTATGAAATAACTTCCACGAAATAAGTCCCACTTTTAAAAACGAAATAAGTCCCACTAAAAATTGCTTAAAAAAATGAAATAACTCCCACGAAATAAGTCCCACTTTTGAAAACGAAATAAGTCCCACCAAAATGAAATGATTTAAAAATTTACTTGAAATGAAATAACTCCCACTCAAAATGAAATAACTCCCCCTTGAATAATATATTTATTAAATGAATTAAATCCCACTTTGTCCCTTTTACGAAATGTCCAATATATAACTTTTTGCATAAGAACAAAATTTAGGGGTATGAAATAACTCCCACTTTACAAAACGAATTTATTCCCACTCAAAACGAAATAAGTCCCATTTAAAATAAAAACGCGTAACGAAATAAGTCCCACCAATTGACGAAATAAGTCCCACTTTTAAAAACGAAATAACTCCCACTTTCAAAATTGCAATTTTTGGTGGAACTTATTTCGTTTTTAAAAGAGGGACTTATTTCGTGGGAGTTATTTCATAGACCCGTTTCGGTTATAGATAGGCAAATTGCTAAGCCGAATTTGCTTTGT